>VRLP01002239.1:0-95629 GCA_009660295.1 Lophius piscatorius
ATCTATCTATCTATCTATCTATCTATCTATCTATCTATCTATCTATCTATCTATCTATCTATCTATCTATCTATCTATCTATCTATCTATCTATCTATCTATCCATCTATCACTCACATTGTAATTCTTTCATTGTAATTCTTTCATTGGTAGGTACATTGCAGATCAGCTAATGGCAGGGAAATCAGTGGAGCCACAAAGCTACGACATAGTGTCCATCTTCTTCTCTGATATTGTGGGCTTCACCTCCATGTGCTCTGTCAGCTCTGCTATGGAGGTGGTGACATTCCTAAATGACCTGTACAGCCTTTTTGACGATATCATCAAGATGTACGACGTCTACAAAGTGAGTGGCCCTCAAATTTATGCACTGGTGACATGAGGAGACATCCCCGCCACACTCCTCCAGCAGCCCAGATCCGCCACATCAAACCTTTAGTAGATCAGGCTATATGATATGTTTATCATATAACGTGGATCAAACATCACATTCTGTTGATTACTGTTGTGGGCACACCCGCACACACAAAAATACATACAAACACACACACACACACACATACAAACACAAACGGCAGCTGCAGTATCTCTTCCCTTCTCCTGCATTCATTTATCACCCAAACGAGACATAAGTGAAGTTAACTAATTCTAAATACAATAAACCCAAACAATCCAATGCTATAGCAGTAACGCTGATCAAAGTTGAATAACCATTTAACTGACCGGGTACAACAATAATATCAGTATTAGTAAAAGTTGGGGTGAAGATGATTCACCCCACCCCCATTCACACACAGTCACAAGCAACGACTATGGTACTGAAATTTGGAAATGTATCATCTTGAAGTTGAACAATATCATTGCAGAAACAAATTTGAGGTTTTTAAGGCATCTCAGAAAAAAATAATGAGGTCCGGACCGTGGCAACCTCAATGGGAAATACGACCATGCCCAGAGGGGGAATTTTATGAATGAAAGTGTGTTGTTACTTATCCACTTTTAAGTGGGTACATGGAAATCTGTGGAGTTTTCGGAGTGGGTATACCGCATATACCTGCGTATGACGTGTACTACACTACTGGTTAACAAATTGCTGAACATATTAATATGGTTTTGATAGAAAGGTGTCTTTAAAATGGGATCTACACAGTATAAGACAGGTGGTTCTAACGTTATGATTGATGGTGTATATGTTATATATACCAAAATTATTATGGATCATGAGCATCAGTGTCATACTTACATACACACATGAGAAACATTCTCTCTGTTCTTCTGAAATGTAGTTTTTATTTATATTTCTCTGTTACTCTTTGTAGTTCTCAGTTTTTTCTATCTGTGACATGTTCCTACTGGTCATGTTTTCATGTTGACCAGGTGGAAACAATTGGTGACGCATACATGGTGGCCAGTGGTGTACCCATCAGCAATGGAAATAACCACGCTTTGGAAATATGCACAATGGCTTTGCATTTCTTAAGTGCCATCAAGGTCTTCAAAATCCACCATATGCCTAATGAGATTCTTGCCATTCGTGTCGGGATTCACTCTGGTAAGAAGCAGCTCTGATGGAGAAGAACTTTGATGAACTTTGTACTTAAAATAAGTGAGTTTGAAAAGGTTTTAATTCATGCAATTTAACTGGATGTGGGATTTGCAGGTCCAGTTGTTGCTGGAGTGGTGGGCACCACTATGCCTCGATACTGTCTCTTTGGTGACACCGTGAACATGGCTTCTCGCATGGAAAGCAACAGCTTACGTGAGCGCATTCAATTAAATAACATTTAGAATCATAACTTCCTTATTCAAGTGTAAAGGTTGACGATGCTCTTGAATGCCACTTCAATAATTAAAAACAGGGACTTTGCTGTCAGCTTGTGGTAAAACTTTTCCAAGTGTTGGTCTAGACTGAAATATCTTTTCAACAGATCTATTATTTAAATCTAAATTTTGTACAAAAATGTAAATCAAATTTTTATGAATTTAATTGTTTTTTTTTAATCAATTTATTGTTATTATTTTGCTGGTTTCACCAATTTTTCTCTTCTTTGTATTACCCTCTCCCATCTTGATTATTTGTTTACAAGGAAATAGCAATCACACATTTATGAGGTCAGCGTCATCCAGTATCCTTCCCAGCAATTAATCCGTTTTTAATCCCACCCCCACTGTTATTGCCTTGTCTTATTTAGTTTATTTTCATTTTAGGGTTCTGTCTTATGGCCACATTGTCATGTCCTGTTCTTGTTCATGCAATAATAAATAATTCTAATTATTTTCATACACTCTAATATATGATAGATATAAAACATATTTTTTTGTATGTATTTTTTGTTCTCATAACAAATATTTGTTATATATCTCACCAACCATATCTGATCATCAATAGTCTGCAGACAATATGTAGATGTGAAACTGGTAAATACCCGTTAAAAATTTTATTTAATACAGACACAGAACAAGGAAAAAAAATTTTTGATATAAAATATGCACATGTAAAATCTTAAAATAGTACAATTAAATGTTCTCTTTTCCATTTTTACACAGCCCTGAAGATTCACATATCTCAGTGCACTGCTGATGTTCTGGTCCAGGCTGGATCGTTTGAGCTGGAGGAAAGAGGGGAAATTGAAATGAAGGTGACTTCAGAGCCTTCATCTTTGTTTTTTTCTTGTATATAAGATGTACAACACTTGGGAAAAAAGATGGTAAGCTGATTAAACTCTGCAGAAAATCCCGGTTTTGGTGTTTCTAAGTGTTCCTGAGCCCAAATTAATACCATATCCTTTATACAATCTTTCCTTTTTGATGAAAACCTTTTCATACCTGCCTTACTCTGTCATACTTTAAACCAACGGATCGATGAAATTTTCCATTTTTATACTGTTCATGATCCAAAATGTTTGATCCCATCTAATTCTGAACATATATTTACAAACATTCATGAATTCAATTAATTTAACCAGGTGAAATATGAAATATATTGTCTTTGTACTTTTTTCAGTTGAATTTATGACAAAAAGCAATTAGCAAACTATCGTATTCTGATTTATATTTAACTAAATTTCCCAACTTTTTGGAATAAGTGTTTTAAAATATGTTAACCTGTGTGTATCTGAATCCATGACAGGGTAAAGGGAGTCATAAGACCTACTGGCTGCTGAGCAAACAGGGATTCAATCCTCCGGTTATTGCTCAGAGCTCTCCACCAGCGAACCATCTCAAACTACGCACAGAGGTAAGACACATCACGGTCTGTCTTCTGATTAAGACCTGCCAACAGTGACAGCATCATTTCCCATATACATCTCTATTTTTACCTGTTTTTGTGATTCTTCTCATCAAGAAACAAGGAATGACCCGAGCGGCTGAAAAGAAAGCCAACAAATTCCTGACTAAAGCTCACATGACAGATGCCACCATGACGACAGTGCAAGTTTGAACAAGTGGTTTGAACATGAATACATGAATGAATTAATCTAATTTATTAGCTCTAATGGCTGTTATGGACTTAAAGTCACAGCAAAATGGAAGTTAAATCATCTACATTTTCACTAATGTGATGTTTTTCTGTGTTCTGCGCCGTCCACTCACAATTGATCATGTGGGGTTTTTATATCATGGTTGGGGCTACTAGTATGTACTATTTCCTCAATAAAATATAAATAAAATGACACATACAATGTATTTATTTATGTATTCTGTTGAGTATTGAACTTATATTGTCCAATATGTTTCCAACAATGTCCTGCAGAAAATCTATCTATGGGTTAGATAATGTCCAGAACTGTAGATCTTGTTGGGTGCTTCCTGTCTCCACTATTTAGTACCTGCGGCAGGGACATGGGTTCTAGACATGGGTCTACATGTGTAGTACATATTGGTAAAAATGATGGTTCTGTTTGAAAGGTATCAGAACACACAGCTGTTTTTGGCAGCAAAAGGGGGAAACACACAATATAAGACGGTTGGTTTTAATGTTATGGCTGATGGCATGAATCAGCCATAAAATTTTCACTGGACATAATGGCTGTAAGAAAACATCGTGAGGCTTATGTGAAGATTTTAAAATGTTGCTGAGGAACATAAAGGAGGAGAAATGAGAGGACTGAGGATAACCGTACTTTTTCTAAATGAATCTTTATTGGACAAAACAGTGAAGTAGCAGTGAATGTAACATTTTAAGGATGATCTACCCACAACAGGATACAAACGTCTCAGGAAGCTAATTACAAATTAAATTTGTTACAAAATCGTTCATTAGAATGTGGAGGGAGGAATGTTTCATGTTCTCCCTGAGTCCTTGGTGGCTCTCCCCTCTCTCCCCTCTCTCCCTCTCTCCCTCTCTCCCTCTCTCGCTCTCTCCCTCTCTCTATTTTTATGGAAACGATTCAATGGGAACTGAGACTGAATGACAGTTTCTAAATTGTTAATGAATTTTTACTAAATCCCAAAATGGGTTTACCAGGACCACCGACACAATGAGCAGCGAGGTGCCTGTGGTGGGAAAGACATAGACAAAAGAGCAGATTATCTGTTGATGAAAGACAAACATGAACATAATAAATTGAGATGTAACATTATGGACACTAGGTTCATGTTCTCTGATTTTTTTTAATGGAATTTACGGATTTTTGTAACACATGTACTCGGTGGGTACGTCATAAACGGCTTTGAGTTTCAATATTTGTTACAATAATGCTCCAGATTAACTTTTGTTCTGGCATTAGTGGAACACCACTTATCATACCCTTTATTTAAAATCAGTTCTTAACACATTGTCTAAATAATTGTAGACAGGAATAAAAGCTCAGATAAATCTTTTTCGGTTACCACTAAACCATACAATTATTTTTTTAAACTTAAGGCATAGTTTTTCAACTATCTATCACTCTCTTACTGGTACACAGACAACAATAAATGTTGTACTGTTGTGATTGTACTTAATGTGATTTAAAACTTTTTGTGCTCTGTTTTACTCTACAATTCAATGATTTATCAGTTTAGTTGGAATCTCTACCAATGACTAGAGTATGAACGTGTCCAACATTGGTTAAACTTGCTTCGTCAGGGCTATCCTATGCTTCCTGTTTGTAAAAAGCATGCATTTTTAATTAACTATGATGATGTGGTCACAGGTCATCCCTTCAGCCCTGTCTCACTCCCTCCTGACGCTAACAGGTGAGACTAGTGGAACAGTCCCCGCTGTAAATGTTTCTGACAGAGCAGCGTCTTTCAATTCAAAATAAAAGAACTTTTACATAAATATCATTTTTACTTTTTTCATTAGTATTAGTTTGTTATTGTTAGAAATACACAATCCAAATGAACAGAAATTTTACATGTTATTAAAATGTATACATGAAAATACATAACTGTTAAATATTAAGCTTAAATACTATTTGAGTCTATATTTCAATCAAAGTTGTTATTGCTTGGAATTTGTTTACCTATTATGTGTCCATTATTGGAGGATCCAACACCTGTAGAGACGTAAATAATAAATATCATGATCCAAAAGAAACACTTATACAGTACAAAAATGTAGAGCATACAGCATTTTTGCATTTGAAAGAGGAGACATAATTCTGTTACAGTTTTCTACCTCTAACTCTGTCTCTTTCTTTTGATTACTCAATAACTAACTTAAAATTCATCTGCCTATTCCAGTTTGTCTATGGCTGCCTCTGAATACAGGATATGGAAATACAACGAGCAGATTTCTTTCAAACTTGGACCAGTTTCAAGGCAAATCAGAGTTCCGCACTCGATTTACACGAGTGTTTCTGTTTTGGTGGTTTGGGATTCTTTAAGTTAGAAGGTAGTAAATGAAAATAGTAGATGTAATTTGTAACCATAAATAACCAACAATTAAGTCCTTTTTGGATTGTTTTGTGGATAAGCTATAAAAAAAAATAAAAAAAGTAATGACAATTGAAATGAAAGAATAATATAAAAGAATAATAAATAAGCACTTTTTATTAAATACAATTTTTGAAAAATAAGGAATACAAAACACCTCATAGGTTACAGACATCATGGCGTACTATACCTTTAAAATGGAACTCAGCAGTGAGAATTCCCCCTCTGGGCTCCGGCTCTGGTGAGAGCGTTCTGCGAGAGCAGGGGGGCTGAAGGGAAACACAAGGGAGGAAAGCCGTCACACTAATCAATCAGACTTCCCTTGTCAGTGGTTATAATGTTTTGGCTGACCAATGAAGAGCGACAATACATAACATTTATGTGCTCTTACCAAAAAGGCAAAAGTTGGATTTAAACTCGACTCACTGGCTGGCAGACGAGCCTCTCGCCATCACAAACCTGGACCTCACAGTGGAGCCAGACTGTGGACACCTTCTCCAGTCGTTGGAAGCGGAAAGAGTTGAACTTGAACATGGAACGGCTGTCTTTGGCATTCTCAAGAATAATCACAGTGCTGTCAGAGGAGCAGCTGTTGGGAGACAAAAACGGTTATACCAACAATGCCACTCCGTCTTTTTGACCAATTATCAAGAGACAGAGATACATTATTTAAGCAATTGTTTCTTCCTTAAGTCAACTACAAATGAATATACAATAATTAGCTGTAATTATATGTGTGGCTTGTAATATAATGATATACTGTACGTCTGTAATAAAAAATGGAACAATATTCTTTGATACTTGAAAGTAGATCTCTCTAGTTTTACACTAATGTGCATTTTCAGAAAGCAATCTTAGTATTTTTATCACACGAAAAATAATATATTGGAGTGGTTATCCACAGTGAACACTGCATGGAAATGTATCCCAGCAGAAAAAGAGTCCATAGCACAGCTAAGGACCGGACATAACCAATACACTGTGACATAAGAGCACAGCTGGATTCAAATCCACCTGTGGACGTATGTATGATGAAGGTGTGAATGTGAGTCTGTGTTGACCCTGTGAACTTGTTATCTTTCCAGGGTGTACAACCAGCTCCACAGCTCCGCTAAAAAAAGCTTAAAATAAATTTGATCAACCTATTATGTTGTTTGATGGTAATATTTTAGTAAAAACCTGCCAAATAAGATTTTCTCCATATTTTTTTCCCCTGGTTTTTTAATGATGTATAGTGTAACATGCAAGTAGAGTAGAGACCTTTAGTCAGTCTCTGACTCTATCATGTACAGAGTCACTATGTATGGATTAAATGATTGTTATGTGTGTCTTTTGCTTTGTTGATTAAATTCTATGTTATATTAATTGATGCTGTTCTTAAGTTCAGTGAACACACCTGAGATGACATTTAATGTGGCATTTTCAATCTTTCACATTGTACCTGTTGATGATGAGACTCCACCTCTTCTTGTCTGTTGAGTAAGGAGTGGGAGTGGCCCAGCAGTTGTTGATTGCAACTTTGAATCTGGAAGTAGAGTAGATCATTTATAATGGGTAGAACAGAAAAAATAGGTAATGGAATATACTTGAATTAGTTTATACATAATTGTAAAAGTCATCCAACTGTTGACATTAATCTGATAAACCTGCTACTTAGTCCTTTGGCCTCGATGCCGATGAAAACCTCAGAGCCGATCTCGTAGGTGTCGATCACATATGGCGCATCTTTCACTTGCAGGTACTTTGAATTCTACAAAAAGTATAATTTCTTTTCTTGTGTTCCGACAATCCATGCAAGAGATAACGTCTTTAATAAAAATCCATTTTCCATGCCTCATACTCCTAAAATAGTGTGATTGCAAGAACTGTGTTGTTTCCGCCGGAGAAGCTGTAGGTGTGAGTGGATACTCACCGTGAACACATTCATGGACAACTGGGATACAAAAGTGCCTACACTCCCATTGTTGACATAAACTGTAGCCACTCTGGAAAAAGCAGAGGGTTTATTAAAAGCACTGCCAGTCATTGGGTTAGAATGCACACATCCTCCACGACGACTGTGGCCTCCCCCTGTCCTGGACGGATGCTTACCTTTGGCTGAAAACTGCGTTGTTAACCAGATAAGCTGCTCGGTACATGCAGCTGAAGGTGTAGTTAACCGGCTGGTTCCTGATGGTCAGTGAAGTATCGTTGGACACAATTGAGTTGTAGAAGATGTACTTGGGATCTTTCCCAGGCATATACTGTGGATAAAAAGGAACATTCACTAAAATTATGATAAAAATACACTTTTGCTCTAAACGTTTTGTATGTTTAACGGCTGTACAGAGAAAAAGGGGGGAGATGCAAGAGGAATGTGAGGTGTGTTGTTATGCCGACCACAGTCCATGCTGGCTCTCAGGTGAATCAGTGCTTTACTCCGTGTTTAAGGCTTATTTTTCAATACATGCTGTGTATTATGCTGAGTATGTGACATAATTTCTCTCAACAAAATACCCGCAGAGGGTATTTTTTTTAAATTCTAGTCTGGCTTTGACTTTTTCAATCTATTCCTATTTTAATATTTATCCGATACAACATTTTAGGGTGGTGTGTTTCCCTCTCTTTGCAGAGCACCTGTGGTCCTAGCTGCTCATACATTTGTTTTTTCACTGTGTAGTCCATCCTTGCACATTAACCACCGGGATGGACTAGTTTACTTTTTTACCTCTGCCAAGGAAGGTGGTTATGTTTTCAACCTTGTTTGTTTGTCTGTATGTCTGATAGCAATATTATGGAAATATTTGGTCAGATGTTTCTCAGCATTTAAAATAAATAGATAAGCTGTTTGGAATAGTGACATCACAATGTGCAGATACTCTCTCTTGAAATTGTGTCCATTATTGATGCCTTTGTTCCTTTGATTCTTTAGACGCTCCTTTGGGGGAGGAGCTTAGGGTTTAGTGGGCTGAACAGAGATGCTGAAGTGGAAGGCACGAGAAACTACCACAGTATTTCAGAGATACTGAGAGAATTTGAAGGAGTTTTCGGTAAATTTAGATGCTGGCAATAACTTGTAAATAAATGGACACGTCTGCATTAATTTTTCCTAAACCTTGGGTACTGTTGTGCCTTGTTTGTTTTATAATGGGAAATGACGGGAAATGACGTAGCAATGTCTGCTCAAGATAATGACCTGCTCAAAGTCTAGGAGTGTGGAGTGGAGAATAAAACAACATGCTGAATACGTGAAGAGACTGAGAGAGGAAGAAACAAAGCAGGTTCAGAGGTAGGTTTTTGCCCTTTGTGGAGGTTACCCTCTTAATGCTTTTTCTAGATACATTCTGTAGCTTGCTTATCTCTAATCATCAACGCAGGTTATAGTCCAGTAGGGCCATAAGGACAGACTTATAGTGTGTGTCTGCTGTGAAAGTGTTATGGTGTGCCATGCCCTTTTATAAACCACAGGAATGAGGCCAGGAAGAGATGTTAGAGGGGACTATGACATTAAAAAACTTTGCATGGTATCATACCCCCTGTGAATAAGCTGACCTCCACCTTAATACACCTTAAATGTTCTTAAGTGGTGTGTTTAGAGCCTTTAAATAAATAAAGGTCCAACTTCCAAATTGTAAAAATGATTATGAAAAACAAAACTGGAATTGAAATGTTAATTTTTTAAAGGTATGTAAACATAATCAGAAAAACTTCTTAAAGGAAATAAAGGATTTAATGTAAAGTAATACATGCAGAAAAATGCCTCTTTTGTCTTTTTCAGAAGTGTTAGGTAAAAATTTATAAATACTTTGTTATTGTGCATGAGTAGAATTTTCCGATATCTGTACTTTAAGTATTTACTTTTCAGACTGCTCTTTACTAACTTTAATTCAGATAGTGAACTAGATGACCATATGATTGAGTTCTGTTTATCATTTATACATATTACCTCTATGCGTTTCTTCATAATCTTATATGTTGTAGTAAGTCTATAGTAGTATTTTATTTATTTATTTTTTATTATTTTTCATATTTCATCATTCTTATTCATTCGTTTCCCCATTTTAGATTTCATTATTTATGACACTCTGTTTTGGTAGTAATGCTTTCATTCACGGACCACAGGACGACTGGCAGTCATTGAATTCACAGCTTGTGGGGATCTTAATAAAAATCACTAAAAACAATGAAAACCTACATTTTGACATAAATATTTGAAGAACTTGCTTATTTCTACATTAGACTATTTTTATTTTTGCATCAATCAATGCTTTCCTGACATCAAGAAGGATTTCAACCTCAATAGAAGGAACCAAAACACATGAAAAAATAACCCTTTTCATTTAGGCTAAAAATTACGTTACAGCTGTTAGATTTTTGCAGATGACTTTCTTTATTTAATGAATTCAAAGACTTTTAGCTGAGCATCTGATGAGTTTGACATGTACGATATGTCGGTGCATCCTTTAGTGCATATCAAGCATGGCAGAACAGACAACACAATAAATGTGAAATATGTAAGATGATGAAACAGACGAGAAACATATGCAAGAAACTCAACCACAGAGAAAAAGCATGATGTCAGTGATTTTATCTATTCACTTTGTTTTTCCCCAATATAATGATCATGAAACCTCTATTACATTGTGCTTCCATACAGCTATAATCACTTTATCTCTATTTATTGAAAGGTAGTAACGTAATCCATGTTTTACGGTTTTAGTTTAAAAAAAAAAAGTTCTTTAACTTTGATAGGAAAAATTCACTTGACATGTCTTAAATAGAATAGGAATTAATTATGTTTTTGAACAGAGAGCCCTGTCCCTGTGTCTTATTACAGGTGTATGTAACCATCATATCATTAACAGTGAACAATATATTGATTTAACTGTGTAAATATTGACTTATACATATCCCAAAGTATAATTTTCGATTTGTTTTGTCTTGAAGGACATCATCATTTACAGAAAATGTTGTTTTTATGTTATTTTGCCCAATGGAGCATTTAACCATCTACCTCCTTCAATAATTAAAATAAAATAAATTATTAATGATTTCGGTAATGTTAAGATTTAAAAACTAATTAAAAATGATTGTAATCGCAGCTTTGCGTTGCTGTGAATGACGGTAATATAAGTTCCTGATCCTTTATATTAATCATTATGATATGAGTTTACGTTGGTTTTTACTCTTATGTTTCGAGTTTACTTCAGAGGCTGGATTTCAATTTTACTAGTGTCAAGAAGAAACCTTACTTCTACTTAAATAAAGAATGTACAGACTTTTATTACCTCTGGTATCCTCTCTCTTTCTCTCTCTCTCTCTCTCTCTCTCTCTCTCTCTCTTTATATATATATATATATATATATATATATATATAAATATTAGATTAATATTATTTTTGTATAGCTATTTAATCAGTATTCAGGGATTTTATTTGCTTGAGGTGGAGATCTTCCTAACTATTCTAGCTATTTTGTATAGGTATAGAACTAAATTTACATTCTGAATTGATCCGCTGATTATGTGCGCATTTAAATGATTGATTGGTTTCAACGCATTCTGAAAGTACTGACATGTGCCATAACCGTCACCCATTGTATTTGTCGCAACAAAACACAGAAATTACAATTTTTATAAGAAAATTGAATTAATCACATGTTTACATGTAATAGGAACAAATTGCATAATCACCTAAGATCTGTTACAGCTGAATTCACATGTTAAAAAAAAAGAAAACGTTTTTTTTGTCATGCTTTGGTCTTATTTTACACTTTCTGGTCTTGTTTTTCTGGTTAAAATGCCATTGTATGCATTTTGAAAATGCTGATTTCATTTAATCATTTAAAATCATGATTTAAATCTTTCGGCACTACAGTACTACAACAGTATGTGGACGTATAAATTCTAACCTAAATACCTGCTTAGGGTCTCACCTCAGACTGTGTGCCGCAGTACGAGTGGTTTTTGGGGGTCAGGTCTGAGATGGCGAAACGGTAGTAACCTGGGCTGTGTATGCCATTGAAACAGACACCACCCAGGGACAGCTGCTCAAGCTCCCAGCCGTAAGGACACTCAAGGACATTGGCAATGATGGCGTTGGGAAAACATGACACCATAACATAGTCTGAAATGACATTATCAAACATTAGACGGCTTAACAGCCCAAAACTATTTATTTTTACAATTTTGCTTTAATCTTCACTCGATACTGCCATCGCATATCTCTATATTATAAATGTATACTCGGTAAATAAACATAGTTAGCATATCATAGCATTTGAGTATTCCCCTTTATTTATTTGGAAAGTTTAAAATATAGCTAATCCGAATCTGATCTCAGAATGGAAATGACTAAAATTGACTTTAGCATGAGCATAACGAAAGATAGCTCATACACGATACTTGGGACATGTTGGGCATCCAATGTTTTGTGAAATAATATAGAAATACCAACTTCCATTTGCACCATAGTGACATCGTTACCTGCTTTCTGGGGAGAGCATGTCCACGCCACTGGCAAAAACATGAATAATGCACCAACAGAAGCCATAATGCAATACTGCAGAGAGATTTAAGTACAAGAAATCAGCAAGGAGAGAATTTTCAAGCATAAAATGTAATGAGGTAGATTTTCTCACCTGTAGGGAAGAGCACGTTTGAATCGTCTGATGTCAGAGGATCATTTTGGCTCACAGCACCAGTGACTCCTCAACTAACATCCTGACAGCCTGAGCAGGTATTTTATAAAGCTGCACATGACGGAAATTGACTCTTCTCTATTCACTCCTCTCCGCTTTTCCCCCTGGTAGGCCTGGTTTAAAAGCTCTATTGTAGTGCTACTCACAAAAGCCCTCTGTGCTGCTAAGACATTGACTTTCAAATGTTCACCGTCCCTCAGGGTAAGAACCCAACTTCTTCAACTTTTCTGATGATCTGATGGGCATGCAGCTTCAGTGGGTAGCAAAGAGTTTCGTCTAATAGGATTGCCATCTGATTATTCAAAACACTACAGCAACATCATTAGGAATTACACAACAAAAGTTTCTGTACTTTAAGCTTCACAGTGATTTGTTGTATAATATGAACAACTCTGCAAGAAATGAAGCCGTAAACGTTCCGACTGTAGATTTGTAGCCTTGCTTAACCCTGTTACAATTTATTAAGTCATATTTACCAAACATCACCTGCGCCCGATCATATTTTTTATGTAAAACAGACATTTTGGAACATCACTCTCGTACCTCCACTTCCTCTAAATATGAGACTACAGCCTACTGAGTGTTAGCTTGGATTATCATTACTATTAAAGACAGAGGAAATTACCATTAGTATTTTTATTACATGTCTGTGCATATCGAATTGACAATATCTTGATTGGTGAGCGTCAATGGTGCAGACAGTCTTGTTTTTTTAACCGTTGGACAGACCAGGAATAACTGTTCCCCTTCTCTAATCTTTGTGCTAAGCTAACAAGTATACTTGCTATAGCCCTTTTTAATTCAGTTTTCAAACATAGCTGACAACACTATCAATCGTCATAGCTCTGCAAGAAAGTTGACATGTGAATCTTGCAAAATATCAAATTGATCCTTTAACCAAAAAAAAAACTAAAAACAAAGACACTTTTCAGGTCTTAGTTGCAAAACAAGGAGATAGACAATATTAGGCACATGGTTATAATGTTCTGACTAATCTGTGTGTTTTTAAAAAAACTGAGTCAGACAGAGAAACATGCCGTGCTTTTCCTTTTTGCTATACTATCGGCCAAAGAGGTTAAAATTCAGGTAACGGAGCGCTGCAAACAGACGTGTATAGATTCCTTCAATGTAGGATTGCAGCCCAGATAAGAGGCAGCGTTCGCCAATGTACAGTTTTCCATGGTTATTTTGTCAAAAGTCTAACTAAAATAAGTGGAGGATAGAAAGGAAAGTTGAAGCATTAAATCAAAATAAGAAATGATATTGAAAATGATGCTAATACACCTGAAATGTTCCAAATACTCCTTCAACATTAAGATCCCTCACTTAAATTGGAAACCTCCTCGCACAGACCGGATAATGAAAGCTGTAAAACGATAGCAAAGAGGTGAGATTCTAATGTCCTTCAAAGAACAAACCAAGTCACTCAGAGATTGGAGGGGCGAACTGTGGCAGATTAGCATCTGAATGGAGTGAAAAGGGAATTGGTAATGGTAGTCCGGGGAAGATACCAATCTAAGAATGGGTCAGGGGACAGCTAGCGTTACGACATCTGGTAATGCTAACAATCGAGTGCCGAGAGATTCCACCATGTTATGCAACCACGGACTGTGATCCAAGAAACGTTTTCAGAGAAAGACTGTGTCCACAGTCAGGGTCAGAAATGAGCCTTCAAGTGATACGATAACAAGAATCGTTGAAACATTGACTCCACTCACACTTCAAAGATTGGGCGAACAATTGATTCGGACTGACAAAATATCATCACAGAAACATAGTATCAAGCAGACTTTCTGCGGTGCGAATCAGATCTTGAATAGTCAATATTCCAAACACACAGTATAGTATTTGGTGAAATATTTGTTGACCATTTGATAGAAATGTAACACCACTCTTGAGATGGATGGCAAATATGAGAATTTTGAGATGGAAATATTACAGATTCTTAATAACTTAGTTATTATATTGTTACGTGAGTAACGGATCTCAATGAAAGAAACATTCATGTGATCAGAGTGTGTAGGCCGTTCCTGGAGAATGAAGGTATTGATGCCATTAACCTGTCCTCATGTTCCCTAAACCAAAATCCACCTGAGAACTTCTGAGATGTTACGTATCGCTGCATCAGAAGCCACCACCGCTGACCACAGACTGTCCAGGAGCCCTGATCAAGACTTGGGAGGAGATCCCCCAGGACACCATCTTCCATTTCCTCAGGAGCATGCCCAGACATTTTCAAGAGTCCCTTTGGCATGTGGGGCTCGAACACACTCTTGGGTGAGTGAAGAACGGAGTTTGGAAAAATTTCTGATATGGGGAAAAGAAGATTGAAAGGAGATTTTTTTTTTATGTAAAAAGCTCCCCATAGTGAGTAAAAGGTTAACTAATAAAGTAAAATACGATGCACACAAGATAGATCTACTTGAGTCAATTCATATGCAACAAATTGGGATTAAATCGGTACAGGGCTTGAGAATTTATGGCCGAAGAACTTTTGGAGATAAAGCTCCCTTGCTGTCAGCAGTATACAACTGATCTCTTCCTAAATCAATCCAGTTCTTCCTCAGATTAAGGTTTATAAATGTATAATCGATGAAATTGTCTCTGTGAGTTATGTCCAGAAAACAATGTTTTATGTGAAAAGCTCCCCCTAGTGAGTAAAACATGAAGTATTGGAGTTCAATACGATTTTTACAAAATAACCCTCCAAGAGCTGATTAATATACACCAAATTTTGACTGAATCGTTTTTTTTATACAAGTAAAGCCAACTGCGGATCGAGACACTTCAGAAGACACCCCAGAAATCAAGAGGAGCAAGAGAGTCAAACAAAGATGATATCGTTTCCATAAGTAATAATCCATTTCAGGCTTAATGAGCATATAAAATTATATTTGTGTAAACCCTAGGAAGACTTATTAACCATAGCTGCGTTACACATATTAGATTAAGATGAGGGCTTACTTGGGAACATTTCATATTTTGTTTACCTGATAAGGCTTTAATATCCTTCTCAACTGTAGGATTTTTCTTTGCAATTCAAAGCATGTAAGGACTTACTAAACAGAATTATGTAACTTCATACAATTAAAAACAACTTATATTGGTCAAATAATCCATTCCAAAAAATTAAGGGAACACCTAATCATCGCAGTGTGACACCAAGCCAGTTAAACTTCAAGCATATCAATATGACCATTTAGGAATCACAATTGATTGTGAATCACTTGTGACAGTTTCACCTGTTCAGGTGCAAATGAAAGTGAAACAGGTGCAAGGAGAAGCGAAAGCATGACAACCCCCCAAAAGGGAATGGTTCTGGACACAATCCAATTCTGTCTACTCATCTTTCCTGATGGACTAGTTCTCTAGTTTTGTGTTCTGCTGGTGTCTTTGTCACTACTTGTGACTGTGTCTCCCAGCATAGTCTCAAGAGCGTGATGGAGATGCCAGTAGACGAGACGTTACACGAAGAGAACCTGACAGGTCCGTAGAAGGACAACAACCCAGCAGCCAGACTGGAATCTGCTCCTCAGTGTGAGGAGGAACAGGAGGAGCACTCCCGGATCCCTACAAAATGACCTCCAGTGGTCTACTGGTGTGATGTTTCTGACAAAACTGTCAGCAACAGACTGCATGGGGGTGGCATGAAGGGCCCAATGTCCTCTACTGGGACCTCTGCTCACAGACCAGCACCATGGAACTCAATTGGTGTTCACAAGAAAAACAGCAAATTTGGCATTGGTGCCCCGTTCTCTTCACAGATGAGAGCAGGTTCAAACTGAGGTCATAAGACCTCAGGACCGGTTTGATGGTGCGTCAGTGATGGTCTGGCAAGACAGATCCTTGTATGATCTCACACGGGGACTGCTGTTAGGTACCAGGATGAAACTCAGACCCACTTTCAGACTTTACACTGGTCCAGTGGACCCTTGGTTCTTCCTGGTCCAGGACAATGCCCGGCCTCATGTGATCAGAGTGTGTAGGCAGTTCCTGGAGAATGAAGGTATTGATGCCATGAACTTCTCCTCATGTTCCCTAAACCTAAATCCACCTGAGAACTTCTGAGATGTTACGTATCGCTGCATCAGGAGCCACCACCGCTGACCACAGACTGTCCAGGAGCCCTGATCAAGACTTGGGAGGAGATCCCCCAGGACACCATCTTCCATTTCCTCAGGAGCATGCCCAGACATTTTCAAGAGTCCTTTTGGCATGTGGGGCTCGAACACACTCTTGGGTCACATTATGAGTTGTCGTGATGAGATTCACTGGAGCTGGATCAGTCTGTGCTTTCAGGTTTTTTTTAACTTGATTTTTAGTGTAATTTACAATTCAGCCCTTAATGGTTTAATGATTTTTACTTCCATTGATCGTTCTTGCATAATTTTGTTCTAAACAAATTACACAATACTTATCAATAAAGATTTTTAACTTGAATGTTTCTTTCACTGAGATCCGGACTGGGATTTAACTGCTACACACATTTTTTTGAGCAAAGTAGTTTTCTAAAAACATTTTTCTTCAACTTTCTTTACTGCCCTGGTTTTATTCGGCATGGCAATTTGACTAATGAGCTAATGAGCCAACCTAAAGTTATTAAGAAGCGCTCATGCAAGGAAAATTGCAATGATATACATAAAACCTAAAGTAAAAATTGTGCAGTGTGTGACATTTGGTGTATTCTTGTGTCTTCAAACCAAAAATAACAATTTTGTACTATTCCACACAAGAAGTTAGGAGTTAAAGCTTTTGAATTACTCATGAAAACAGAATATTGGAGAAAATGTGTTCCTTACTCTGCTTTCAGAGCCGTTTCAGCATTTTTAATTGGGGTCCCTAAAATGGAAAGAATGTGTTTTTCATCCTATTTAGTAAACACATGTTTGTACTTTGTCATATTTTTGCACTGGAGTAAACCATCCAGAGATAAGTTACTCACTATTCCACAATAGAATAGACCCATTGTTCTTATACGAGCACATTGTTGTTTTTTGCAAAAAAACATTCCCTGAGCAAAGACAGTGTTTAGGTTTTAAACTAACTAGATTCTACTGAACATTCCCAAACAGAAAGGAAAGCATTTTTTAAAAATGCATGCAAAATAAACACTCTGGTCTCAGGAGGCTATATGTAATATAATTTCAGGGTTTGACAATAAACAACTTTGCACTTGTCAATCATTGAAGTCTTATGCGTCATCCATTGTATGCTGACCACAAGAGAGCAGCAAACCCATTATTTTTGTCAATAATGGCTATATGTGTTTAACATTAACATTAACATAGATATATATCTATATCTATATCTATATATATATAGATATATATATATCTATATCTATATCTATATATATCTATATCTATATCTATATATATATATATATATATAGATATAGATATAGATATAGATATAATCAAAGAATATTAAATGCATTGAGGTAGATCCTGTATGGAGAGCTATAATACATATATATATATACATACAGCAGTTCTTTTGTCAAAATGTACAGAACAAAAAAAACAAAAACCCTATTAAGAACATATGCAGCACAATTTGGGAAAACATAGGTATTTATATCATAATATTATATACAACATATTTACATAATAAATAGCTTTAATCTTGACGCTGACATCAAGGTTTGGGAACTTGGCAGGTCCAACTTGTTCGTTCCGGCTGGTACATAAATTCCCTCCTAAAAGTCAACAAACTGAGATTAGGTCACATATGATAATGGTGCACGGAGTCATCACAGGTTTTACATTTTCATGTTGAATGAAAGAATTGTTAAGATATTTAAAAGATTTTACAAAGAAGTTGCATATACTGTATTAATGTTTACTACAAAATGTGAGTTTAATGCATCTCAGAATACCAGGATCAGGGTAGATTCATCTGTGTGGGATCCGTGAGGAGGCAGCTCACTAGTAATGCCTTGTCCATCATGTCAGTTAGCATCAACTACGTTACTAAACATTATAAACATCCTGTGTAATTACATCAACCCTTGGCAGGTCTAGTCCTCTGTTCGCTCCTCACCCACAATCATCATAAACTCATATACAAAAAGCAACATGGCTATCAGTTATGGTATACTAAAGCAGTAGTTTTGTAATATTCATGGCGACATAATGGACACCCTACTTACTAAAAACCCTGCTTTGATAAACAATATTATAAATTGGGAGTCTGGCTTAAGTATTAAATCTACATTTTGACACAAGACCCTTTCATAAGACAGGGCCCCGATAATGTTGGACATGTCTAATTTGATACATGATATATTTAGTGTCATTTTGCCACCAAATATAAAGTTAGAGCATGAAAATAACTCTGATTTTTAAAACCTAGCTTTTTTTGCTCAACTCACTCTCTCTGGTGGATTCCACCATTTTCCCGGCACAGCAGTCCCTCATCACATGGACAAATCTGGTTGATGCTGAATGCCAGGCCACCATCAGGGACATAGCATCTTTCACCAAAGATCAGACGCCTCTTGCACACCAGTTCGCCGTGGTGTCGAGCGCAGCACATCGATGCCGCACAATCCCTGTCAATTTTACATCTAGCACCTGGATGAAGGAGACACCAGTTATTCCATGTCCAGTCAGATTGAATTCTAAAAAAAAGACAGTATAAAAATGGGGACACAGGACAAGAAGAATAAAGGGGACTCTTTGCTTACCCTCTTGTCCATTGGGGATGCTGCGGTGGCATTTCCCAAACATGCAGCTGAGTCCGCGGACACACTGAGCATCCCTACGACAGTAATGGCCTTCTCCTCTGGGAGGAACACACAGACCAAAGTGTCGATCACAGGAGAAGCCCCGCCCACAGGCCCTGTCATGGTCACACACAGCCTAGGAAAAAGAGAGAAATGTTTTAAATTTATGAAAGCAGTTGTAATTAAACAAATTGGCCTAAAATTAAGTAAAAAAAATGTGGGCATTGACATGAAAATGGTCTCACCTGTATGCAAAGGGATTTACAGCTATTTTGATAGAAAACTAATACGGCATTGGCATACAGCTCCCACTTTAAAGCCCACATCTTATGAGTTTAATAATATTTTTCTGCTGATGATATCTCAATACATTGACTAAATTAAAGTTTAAATGAATGAATGAAAAGCCATATTCATGCACAGATTTCAGCAGTATCTTACCGTGGGTACCCTGACTACAGGAGCACTGTCTCTCAGTGCCTTTGCTCCTTCTTTAGGAGGACTGTGAGGCATGTTGAGCATCCAGGCCCAGATATGAGCTTTGGCCCAGGAGAAGCAGACACACAGGAAGAGCAACCGCAGATTTCCAAACATCTCCACCAGTGACGATAAGAAAATGAATAGAAATAAGTGCTAGACACACTAAAAAGTCCAAAAGAAAGAATGAAACGTGTTGTTGGTCTTTGACTCCAGACCAAATAAATGTCCGATGTCAAAAGTGCCAGAAAATGTACAGATAGTGAGGATTGCAGGGCTCCATCCAGAGACAGTGGCTCTGCCTCCTCCTCCAATCACTTTTATAGGTCACAGTGGATTGACTCCCTCCCATTGCACCCCCCACCATGCTGTTTGTTCAAGCAACAAGGTAGGAGGAGACAATCAGTAGTTAATGGATTAACTAAATTGCCCAGGTTACCCCCTACAGCCAGAAAATAGTGGCAAAATGACCATTCATGGAGCAGGGAGAATGAGGGGACCGAGGGGAGAGGGGGGCCAGGATGGGTGGGATGGACGTGATGGGCAACATGTCACAATAGAGCCGAGACAAGGCCCATCTCCGAGTGGTTATCTCTGCCAGACAAACAAATGAGAAGGACAAAGGCAAACAAACGCATGACATGTTTCACTACTCGCTGATTGACAGATAAAAACACTATGGACCAGAAAACACTGGGCAAACAGTCCCTGCCCCGACCTCCACTGTCCCGCTCTCCCATACCCTATCCCACATCAGACCCCATACTGGGACCAATTAGCAGAAGTGCACCCTGCAGACGACCCCATGATCTCATTAAATGTAATTACCATCAGCCATCAGGGGAGAGGGGGAGCGGGTGGAGGGGTTGACAATTGCTGGAGGGATATTTTTTTCATCGATTTCTAAATATTAATGAAACCATTCCAAATATCAAACAATGTAGAGAGAAAAATGTTAGAAATTGGTTTTCAGTTTTCCTATTTGAGATTTTACATTTTATGTTTGGGTAATGACGTTAAAGGTGCCCTCAGTATCGATAAGAATGGAGCCTTTCGGTGCATTTTAATACATCTTTGGTTATAATATGCTTAGAGGTACCAAAGAAACAGAACAGTTAAAATGCATAAATTGGGAGAAACCGATTGTCAGTAATAATAACTTCTGTGTAAATCTGTATGAATTACTTCGACCAACATTTGCTTTCATTATTTTGCATTTTCTCTCTCATATTCTCAGCAGCAGACAACACAGATTAGTAACGTAAATGTCTTAGCTCCAGGCAGTTAAGTCCTTATCAACACGTGCTATTACATACTAATGACGTAATTGGCAGTCAATAAGTAGGACAATGGCAGCAACGGGATCAGTTAGCAATATGCAAATAAGAATTGCATCATTATCATGCAGCCATACGAGAAGTTTAATTATTCCGACTCGTAAATCGTTCACTCTGTAATACAGTTAATGGTGGGTTAATGAAAGTCTGGAAAAAACCATCCGATGAAAAGGGATGTTTTTATGCCAAACAGTTCGTCAGAGTACTGGGTGTTAACCCAGTAGCTTAAAATGTGAAGTTTAAAACAATTATTTTCCCTTCCTAATGATAGGTTTTGTATTTTTAGAACGGTTCTTTGCAGTATAAGAAGAGAAGCTACAACTCCCACTCCCTTTCTTTATCACACACCTCCGAACACATATTGTCGTTCTGTAACCCTACTTACTGCAAGATACCCCCCCTCCTCTTTATTTACCCGGTGATAACAGCAGATAACTGTCTCCAAACACTCCTTAACATGCCCCCCAAGCGTTAATGACTCTGCTAATGCCATTCGTAATGAATGTGCTCACTGTCACAATCAACATTGCCATAGTTCTTGCAATTAAGGACTAAACAACACAATGGGCAGGGTGATTTCTCTCCATTGTAATGGACCTTGACCCCTGCAGGCTTTGTATGGTGGAGGGCAGAGGAGCTCTGCCTTCCCACCGATAAAAATCTATTTAGTTGGAGAAATGGATGGAAGAGGGTCACTAGGTGGGTTTACATAGGAGACTTTTCTCCAATCCGATTTAAACCATTCCGAATTGCAATGTCGGTCGCCTGTTTACATGACTTGTGATCTTTTCCGACCCAGTGTTTACATGCATCGACTCATCTAATCGGAAACGCTTTCTGACATGCGCAGACGATCCACACTCCGGTTCATAAGGTGGCGATAATGCTTCGGTGAGTTGGGCGCCGACCGCCAACGTGCGTACAGAAGAAAAATACGACAAAGATGGATTCGCGGAAGTGACTTTTCGTCCATCTAACCGTCCAACTATGTTAAACTCTTTCAAAGTTGCAATGAATAAATTACTATCTGATGCAGACCGGTACTGTTTCGAAGTCGCCGTTTTCAAAATGCAAATGAAATTTCATTTGGAAAGGTTCTTTCCGTTCTGAAAGGGGTGTTTACATGCAGCATTTTCTTGCCGATCGGAATTAGGCTGTCCATGTAAACCCGCCTAATGAGTCATTAAGATTGAGCATGTTTTCAGGAAACAGGAGAACAATGAGTTAAATGTAGTTTCTTCAGGACCAAAAATGCATTGTCAGAATTACTCTTGTAAAATATGCTAAATTGTTTAAATTTTTTTAAAGAATGAAGACAGCAGTTCCTCAAGTTTATGAAGAGTTCTACAAACGGTAGTATAAAGGGATTAGAAGCAATCGATTGAATCCAATATTTTCAAATTGTTCTGTTATGCTCCAGTACGTTTTATCAAGAGGAGGAAACTGACTCCTGGAGGCCGTGATACACCAGTCTCAAATATTTCAAACAGAAGGCATTTACCTATGTTCACACTATCAATGGGTCAAGCATTTTAAGAGGTCAGCGTATCAAAACTGATGCTGATGGTGAAATAGCTCCAGACGTCACCACAAGCCAGTCTAGGGGTGACAACCAATTCATACCATAGTTGGTCTGTTATCATTATAGTTTGTTTAGTTATATGTTAGTATGTGCTATGTTAGTATTTTGTTTTATATTTATGTTGCTTTCAAGTTAGCATGTGTAACATCTACTTTTTTTTTGTTGGTTGACTGTACACAATTAAGAATGATTCTGTATATGTTAGTTCAAATGTTTATAACAAGTTTCCTGTCAGTGGCTAGTAGACTCCAACCTCTTACTGGAAAACTGGGAGAAGGCTGAACAGCTGCCTCCTGCCATCTTAAGAAGGTGGAGCTTGCTCATCAGACTGTTCCACTCAACCAGAAGAATGTTTCCTCAAATCAGCGAACAATCTCAAGACGTTGAATGCCCTCTCTACCCCACTAAGATGTGTGGGGTATAATGTTTGAAAATGATCCATGAAATACCTTTTGAGTTCTGTCTGGCAAACAGTGTTTTTCATAAGAAAAAGCTCCCCCTATGGAGCAAAATATGAGTAACTAGAGTATGATAAGTATGATATTTATAATCTGGAGCTCCTTGAGTCGATTCATATACACCAAATTAGGACTAAATTGTACCAATGAATAGGATGTTATGGCCTGAAAACATTTCATGATAAAGCTCCCCCCAGTGGAAGAAATCAAGTACCAACCTTTTCCAAAATCAAACCAGTTCTTCCTATCACAACAATCTATTTGGTTCTAAGATTTGAAAATGATCCAACAAATATTTTTGGAGTTATCGCGATAACATGAATGCTCTGTGGCGGATTGGAAAATTCCATAGCCCTGATTTTTCGGGGATGTAATTACATTACAGAAAAAAGGAACCACACAAACACACAAAAAAGGTATAATCCTTTTCAGAATTATACATTGAAAATCCCCTCTGTTTGTTTAAAGTTGAGCTCTCATTGCCCATATCTCTGGAACGATGATGTTATGTTCCCTCTTGTCATTAACTGGGTATCATCTGTAATGTTAATGAGCGAGATGTTCACTGAGTTAAAGTTACAGACAGCTATGCTCACATCCAGGTTCTCTCTAATTAGTCATCACTGCGGAGGTCTTAAAGCTTTTTCCTTAAAAATATCTAGTAAAGTGGTTCCTTTGAAGCAGCAAACAGTGAAAGAACAGGAATGACTTACAACAAACCTTTTGAATGTGATCACTAAGAGGACGAGGACAACGTGTGCCCGCACGAGTCCAAACATTCACCAGGAAACCGCTACACATCTGGCTTGACAGTCTTCAATAGTAGCACCAATCGTGCCCCACTGACTCATAATCGAATCCACATCTGTTTTTTACGATTATTTAGACATGCTGGAAGTTATTATTTGGAGTTAACTAGAGCTAAAAATAATAATAAAATGTGCTCATTGTATAAACTTCTACGCTTCATTGAATATGAGCTGAAACAAATCAATCCTAAATTCAGATATTTGAAATTCATTTGTTCAATGGTTTAGGAAATGTAAGCTGCTTCCAATCGGGAGAAGGCAGACAACCTCTGTAATGGGAAACAGTCCTGTCCATTCTTTGTGCCAGGTTTTTAAAAGGGGGAAAAAAGAAATTGAGTAGCAAGGGTCACTGATGACCACTAGGAATCAGCCCATTCCCAATTATAACCTTTTAACGATCAAAATTGAACACAGTCAACAAGTATAGTAGGATGAGAGCACAAAACATACTTTATTTTGTAGGGACAGGAGGATTTTTGTTCTCTTTCTCTCTCCTCATCATCGCTCCTGTGCGACCTCATCCATCCGGCAATAGTGTAATGTTGCTTTTTGGCAGGTGAACGTAAAGAAAATGAATATTTTCCCACTCGTTAAATTTCATAGAACATTATTTTTGCAGTATTGATGAATAAGCAATGGAAACTTAGGTCACCTCTTACGCTAGTGTGGATTCAAGATAAATATGGATGAAACAGAAGGACAAGCACACCTTAGTAGGCCTCCAGAGAATGTTTCCCCTTCTACACTGAGAAGTTTGACTTGACTGTACTCTTACTTGGTGTTTTGATTACAAGGATGTCTCATGGCACCAAAATCTCCTACAAATTTAAAGCTTTCTGCACCCAGTCTGGAGGGTTCATCTGACATCTACAATTTATGAAAAGGAATGTGCCAATTGCATAATAGGAAACACATCTGCGATACAGACAGCCACTGCCTTTCTGCTTGGTGTTTCATCAGCTATCAAAGTTGGTCTGTTTTGACAAGAAAGAGACAATATAAGACAAAATAGGAGCTGAAAGGTCAGTTTGTTTGTCTGTTTTCCATGTATTTGCTGACACAAACACATGAGAGACTAGCCTACATCGAACAGCATGGGCCTAGTAGATTCATATGCACCGCATTTGGACTAAATTGGACCAACCGTTGAAAAATTGGGGCTTTTGGAGGTAAATCTCAGTCTAGTGTCAGAAATAAACTGCCGGCCTTTCCCAAGATGAATCCAGTTCTTCCTCGCAGTAAGGTCTATGTATGTATAAAATTTGAATTTGGATCTTTGGCGGACCCTTCCATAATTACTCAGACTTTTGGGGGATATAATCACATTATAAATTAAATGTATTATTATTATTATTATTATATAACTATTTTTATTACTTTACCCACAAGAATCCCAAGAACATCTAAATTGCGCTGTCATCGTTCACATCAGAGATGAAAATGTCCTTTGCGACTCAGGAGGACATTTTGAAATAGACAAAGTAAACTTAATTGTATCAACCGGTCCCACAAAATGCGGTTAAAAAAATATGAGAGATGCGAAAACTATCTATAAATAAAAACTTTTAAGTAAACGTCAACATACCTGCTTCATTGAACAATAAAACACAATACAATAGAACACAAAACAATACAATAAAAGCAATGACGTTCCCATAACATCTCTTGTATTCCCTGCGCTGAAGTCATTGTGTCTGTGCATAAAAATGTCAGAAAATTAATGTTATGTAAATTTATGAGGAATTACAAGCCGGCATCCATTTGGGTCTTTCTGTTGTGGATTATGTTCAAACAGCCCAGATTTGTTCCTCCCAATTTATCCCAACCGCACTCAATCATTGTTTTTGTCAAGTCAGAAACTTTGTTTTTACCCGCATCAACCTTAACTTTTTAGCAAAGAGAGGTTAAAAATCCATTTGATTTATTGAATTAAACTTCCTTTATTTAATCTGAATTTGATTGGTTTGTTTGTGAAACTACAGTTTTGTTTAATATACAGAGTTGATAGATTGCCTGATACCATAAATAATTATTCCTAAACTTCATTTTAACTTGTGTGTTTTAAATTCAGTCTTTTTCAGGAATTTTTTTTTCTCATTAATACATGAAACCGCAAAGTGGAATGTGAACCCCAACCTTCAGCATCAGACTCCTACCCTCTGGAAACATGTTTCATTGTCTGCCAAAGACGAGGACGCGCTCTCTACTCTGAATACTGGGATTTAAACATTCCTTTTTGATACAGTTTAAAATTAAGGCTGGCAGATTGGTACTTCTTATCTATGCTGCCATAACTGTAGACTCTTACGGGACTATCATGAGACACTAAGCTTCACTCTCTACCTCTCATTCTTCTCCTCATTAATGCATGTTACTAACTTGACTTATTCCCCAGAATCTTTGTGCTGTCTCACATAGCAGGTTCCCATGGTTGATGATTTGACCTACTGCTATAGACCTGGTTGATTCCCACTGATATTCTTCTTCTTATACTTCTTCTGATTATTATTAAAAATATTATTGTAGTAGTGATTATCATTACTACTTAGAATCTTTCTATCTTGCCTTTCTCGTTAATCCTCAATCTCAGTCAAGGCAGGAGGCTGCCCACTTTGCATTGGGATCTGCTCAAGGTTTCTGTCCATTTCAAGGCTGTTTTTACTCAATTGTTGTTGTGGGAATCGTTGGGATCTATTTCTTCTGGAATATGTTTTCAGAAAACTTCTATTGTGTTTTGAAACTATAACTTGACCCAAAGAGCTTTATTCACTATGTCAAAGAAATAAAAGCAAATAAATAAAACACTGATTCATATTTGCATGCATTTTTTTAATCAAAAATCAAAGTTTTTCACCAATTTCTCATACAATGATAACATTGTTCACTACTTCAATAAGAACCCTCAATACAATTTGATTATATTTCTAGTCAGCTCAGCCAATAAAACCTTTAATTCAATAAAATTACAGATTAAAACAGTTTAATTATTATATATGATATAATATTATTATTATATATTATTATATCATATATTACTGCATACCCCTAAAACCCAAATTGAATTGGTATAGATGGGAAAACCTTGTATCAATGTTTCACTTCAATGATGCACCAATAAAAAAACATTCAGTTGTAAAATTAAAAAAAATAGTAGTAACTAATATAATGTTTCTTCATACACACCACAGTAAAAATATTTCCATCTGCCGGTTTAAAACCTCTCATTTGTTTTGGTTCAACATGCAACATGGGGGAAACATGCTCCTCCCAGTTCCAACCCCTTTTTTTGAGGTTCTTGAACAAAGGAAAACATTTATGAATTCAAGAATATTTCTTCTTTGAGGAAGTGTTACAGAAAGTCTGAGCTCCTTTAGGAGAAACAGGGTTAACTCTAAAGACAGAGGGAGACGAGGGAGTGAAGAGTGATTCCAAGGAAGGGAAAATGTGAGATTTGAGTCAAGGGTAAAGCAAATAAATAACACCTCAATCTGCAACACATGAGATTGTCATCTGTTTTCCTGCCATGGATCCATCATCCCAGAAGTTACTCTGAGGCCAGAGCAATACTCACACAGAGAGGAGAGAGACAGACGAAGGAAGAAAATCTGTCAGCCTTTGCTCGATAAAGAAAAAGCAGCTGTGTGGGAGAGCAAAGGCAAAGAGAGAGCAGCGAGAGGCAGAGGAGTGGAGCACTGGAGCAGAGCCCCACTCTTCCAGGGAAGTGAGAGTGCAAACGGGAAGAAGAAGAAGAAGAAGAAAAGAGGAGCCTTGAAGAGCTGGTGAAGGAGGGAGAAGAGTCAGCTGGACATGGGTCTTTATGCTGTTCTCCTCATCTGTCTGTCCCAGGCTGAACTGGGGAGAGTCTGGGCTCAAGAGTATGAAGGTATGTCCCCATTTTGCAATGCCAACCGCAAAAACACACCAGAGTCCACATATGATCTACAATATTAACAGCATTTTGGCTGCTTCTCTTCATGATTGCATCCCTTTCTTACTTGAATTAACTCAACCCTTTATGGCAACTGAAAGATAGAAAACTATTTGTTTTCTTTTGTTGTTGCTTGAACTTGTTTTGCTTTAACGTGCATGTGTTTGTTCATATGTATGCCAGTTACACTACAAGACTGTGAAATTGATTTTCTTCGGATGCCATTCAAAACCTCTGGGTTTTCTTATTTGAAATAAGGACTAGTGTTAACTTTATTAATATATACAACTATGTGGTTGGAAATCTTGCGCTGTGCAGGTGAATGTTGCCTGAAGCGATTTCATCGACATACGCTGAGTTAATTCCAGCAGGTATTTTCATTAGGCAAGAAAAAATTAACAAAAGCAGCGGTTCACCGGAAAATACTTAAATCATTTGGTTGGGTTTTTTTTCTCGTTTATTTCTTATTTGATCTCACCTCAAACTGTGTTTAAAATCTATTCCATGCTATCCTGTATAAGTATGCCATATACCTTTCCAATTGTGTGTTTGTGTGTGTGTGTGTGTGTGTGTGTGTGTGTGTGTATGCACATGTATATATTTTTGTTCTCCTTGGAGATACATTATTTTTAGCCAGCCCCCGCTCTTACGCTCTCGCTCCCCCTCCGACAATCAGTGGTGCTCCAGTTTCTCTGGCCTCTCCTGTGGTCCTAGTTCTTCTGATCAGGGCCCTTGCACAGCAGAGAACACTTTGACACTCTGACGGACCAGAGGAAAAGATTCACTCTGACTCAAAATGTCCAAGCTCATATTCACCACCAAATTAAACTAGGCCTATGCTGTCGTGCCCGTCAGCAAGGGAATATCCCCGAAGAGCTCCCATTCCAATACGTGGTTTAAGCAATTACCTTAATTTAACTATTTAAATTAAATGTTAGGTTATGCTTTTCATTAAAAAAGTCCCCCCTTGTTAGTAACGGATGATATAAAGAAGATAGATCTCCTCGAGTCAAAGATCTCCTTTGGCCAAAATCTGCTGTAACCGATGGGAAATTCTGGCCCAAAAACTTTCGCAGATAAAGCTCCCCCTACTGCCGGAAATAGGCAACTGACCTTTCCCCAAAAGAATGCAGTTCTTCCTTGCAAAAAGGTTTATGTGGGTATAAAATTTGAAAATGACGATGACTCCGTTGACATGAAGGATCTGTATGGCGATCGCAGCAGATGCAATGATTTCTTAATATCCCTGCCAGGACTATAATTAAAGGAAAGTGGAAGGATTTAGTTAAAGCTGATATCCTCACTCCAGTCAGTGGGCCCTTTTCTCGCAGACTGTTAAATTCATCTAAGTGCTTGTTCTCACCAAAAATTGGAACAGTTCTTGGTTAAATAGGTGAAGTAATGTCTGCACACATTGCCACATCTTTTCTCTTGTCCCCTGAGGAGGTAATTCAAGCTGTTATATAAAATTGCGAGCGCTTGGCTATCCTCACTGTCTGACCGGCTTTTTCACATGCCTGCTGCGTGCAGGATACCAAATTGAGAATTGAAATCTTAGAGTTTTATCCATCTCAAGATAGCGTAACTCACTGTGGTTCTGTGGAGTCCCAGAACCTCAGAAAAATCCTTTTAACCCCCTTTCACACAGATTTGTTTAATTCACCCACCTCATCTCTTCTGGAATTTCTTGGGATTTTGGCAAAGTGCGATACTGTTGACACCTACAGGCCAACGTCATACCTCTGCTTAAGCGATAATTTGCTTTAATAGCTAATGTTGGTAGTGGTCAGACCTGGTTGACTCCATCCCAGCTACAACCAGTTGAATTAGTTTCTAAGAGGGCAAATACTTTCTCACACGGGTCCTATTGGTGTTAGAAAAACCCTTTGATTTAATAAAACCCTTTTCATTTAGAACTTTTATTTTGTGTGGATTTTTATTTAAAGATCAGGTATAATCTAACATCAGATACTCTCAACATAGAAGAACCAAGGAGGAAGAGAAATATTGTTTTACAGCACAATGCTTTGATCTCACCCAACGATTAATGTTCCATTGATTGCGTTTTAGTCTCAAGCCAGCAGGTGCTTTTCTAATCCCTGTCCTGACACCAAGACTGTGTCTTATTTTCAACAGCACATAAATATTGACTGCTATAGGGTCAATATGTTGTGTCATGAGATCTAATCATCTATCTTCTGCTGTGTTTGGATGGCACATGAGCTCTCTCACTCATTTCTCCTCATCTGCCTCTGGAGCAAAGATGTTAACTTTTGCTGGGCGTAGACATGATTCTATCCGCCTTTATGCCCTCACTGTATTTTCTATTCAAATGGAACTTTATAGTGCAGCTCAATTATCCAGACAACAATTATTTTCAGAGATTCATTTCTCAGCCCTGGTCATCATGTAGACCGAAGGACTGAAAGAGCATTTAGCCTTTGCAACAACTGCATTGTTTGCTGTCTAGCTTAGAAAGGATGAAAGAACAATTATACATAAGTAGTTTGATTTCTGTGAAAGAAGTTGCTGTACAAATTTTGGAAATAAATAAATAAAGTAAGAGAGGTCAGGGAATGTGAAATGGGTGTTTGGAGGATGGTAACAGCGTCGATTAGCAAACAGAATGTATTCATTACACACTGTATGGTTGTGTGCTCATAAGGCTGTGTCCTCGTTGGACGTAATTCCCACCACCCACGAGAGGGGATTGCTGCAATGCAGACACATCTGCAGGAACAGATACAATGGATACTACCAGTGCTATCATCCGTCCGAACACCTTATTTATATTTGTTCATCGTGCATAATATGCCTACAGGAGTTGATATTCCTGGTAGAGCATGACATGTGAGATTAAACAGCAGGAGATCAGACAATCTGCAATGGTATAAATTGACACCATAATGCCAGATTTCTCCAATCTCTCTCTCAAAATTGATTCCTTATTTTGTTTTTCTCTGCTCAAGTTTGCACTTTCCCACTGCCGGTTCCACCAAACATGTGTCTACTTGCCCTGATGCTACCGACGTCAGTTTAACTGGAGATCCAAATTTGCATGTAGACAGTTAGAGATATTCCAAGATGACAAAGAATCAAAAAAAAAAGTAAATCAGAAAGTGACATATATAACGTGTAACGTGACCAGATTTACTGGTCCTAACCAGCAAATCTGCTTTCATAAAGGGATTTAACTTTTATAAATAATTTATTATCACTCATGCACATTCCTCATCTTCCTGTCTCCCCCTCCTCAAAGATCTTTCTCCTCTACTACCGCTACCATATGACGCCTCCACAGCTGTTGAGGCATGTTGGCTCTGCCAGTGTGACCCAATTAAGAGCCTCTTGTTCTGATGCTGTGGAAATAGCTCCAACAGCTACACAGTCAAACAGATTACACATTTGAGCCATCATGCCTGTGTTTCTGTGTGTGTGTGTGGGTGTGTGTGTGCGTGAGTGCGATAACCGATTTTCGTAAATTTCTCTGAAATTCCCAATTTTTGTTTTTCTGTTTGCATTTTATGTCTCAAACCATAGAAATTCCATTATGCAACAAGAGCATCCCACTGAAGTATAACATAAAGGGAACCCTAAAGATAGCAACATTATGATTCTGATGATGTATTCAAACAGCACAGAATAATGAGAGGGAAGTAACAGCACCCTGTCAACGCAGAGTCTCACACATGAAGCCCCTATGACGATTCCTGTGCTGTTTTATATATGTAAAAGACTAATTAGTGAACATTATAGAAGCGGTTAGGCTTGCTGACTTGAGTCAGGCCAAAAGGCTTTATGATTAAAGGACAATAGCAAGATTCCTTTTATATTTAAAAAAAAGAAACAACAACATGTAGGTCAAAGTACGCAGAACCCCAGACATATGTACCACTGATCTGCTACTTCAGCCCTTTACAGTTTTCTAGTTTGAGTCTTTTCATTTCTTGATAGAACCAGTTTAGTGTTAGAAGTTAAAGTCATGTCGAATCAGCGAAGGTGGTTTTCCAATTAGTTGCCACAAAGCTATGAGCCAATATTGACAAAACTGTCATTGCAAAATCATTTTGAGGAAACAGCGTTTACCGAAGCAACTTAAGCTGCTCTAAAATAAAGGTACACAAACTAAAAGTTTGTGGGGAAGATCTTCTGATCAAAATTGAAGTTGAGAGGCGTTAAGAGGCGTTGTGATCTCATGTTATGATCTCTCAAAATTATCATAACATGAGACCTGAATAAGATCCATCAACATGTTTATAAGTGAGCAAACAGAACGCAATCGCACTCTGCAGAAAGCTCTGCTGATCTCGTGAGTCATGGGTGGTGCTGTCCAATAAGAGAGGAAACACAATGATAAAAAAGAAGTACAACCATTGATCTCAAATCTGCTGAGCAGATGATTCATACAAAAACACATGAGCAGCCTTCTGTATTCACAGGAGGACTTGGCCAACAGAGAAATCTGTCAAAAAATGAAGGATGTTTTCCTGCTACACGTTTGGTTTATATCTATAAGGTCCAATTAAAAACTTATGTGCTGCACTGTTAATCTGAAATGAAGTAAAATGATATCAAGTCTTAGTCTGGAACCTGGACATTTTGGAGTGAAGAAGATCCATAGCAGCTCAAGATATCCTACAACATGAAGAAAAGATAAAAGGAAAATCAAACCTTCAGAGTAAAAAAAGAAATCCATTTCTTCGTGGATTAAAAAAAGTATTTAAATGTCGGGCATTGTGTGTTGACCTTGTTATTGTGTGTTGACCTTGTTATTGTGTGTTGACCTTGTTATTGTGTGTTGACCTTGTTATTGTTCAGTCTCCATAAGTCCTGTCTTGTTCTATGCAGTGAGAGAGACTCGTCTGCAGACGGATGATGACCCGTCAGGGTTTCATAGAACTAGGAGGGACCAGCAGACTCCACAAAGACACAGAGAAGCTCGCAACTCCCCGGCTGGAGGACAAGGAGGACTTCATATCAGTAGCCTGTATGACAATGGCACCCACGTAGTGGTGAGATTAAACTGACCTTTTGCTGAGTCCCACTTGTCTTTATCAATCTTACTTCACCATTGAAGATTTCCATTCTAGCATGGCGTATGTATGGGGGCTGAAAGGGTTAAACACGCTGCATCTTAAGAAAACTCTTTCAAATGAGTAAACATCTTTATCAGTTTGACAAAACATTAAGAAAACATGCTGCAAATACCACAACACTACGGAAGTGTTTCCAGACGCTTTTTTTTTAATCACGTGGATGACATTATTTGCCTATACTAGGTTAACGCACTTGCTGCATACTAGATACATGCATGTAAATTAGCATAAATAAATAAAAAACGATGAGAGTGAGATACTGGTGCTCTACTGGTTGTTTTAAATTTACTGACAGACATGAGAACTAGTATGTTTTGGATATTCATGAGAAACATTTTGATAACTGCTCCTAGCAACTTGGGCCCACCTGTTAAATGTCAATATGTATAATACGTTTTCATTTGGATCTCATGTCCCAGTCTCCTTAGACTTAACAATGTCCAGCCCCAAATAAATAGTCTTAAACATTTGTTTTTATCTCCCTGCAACACAAATGGAAAACAGGGAACAGTCTCCTACTGCCAACATGCAATGTTTGTTTATGTGGTCGTCCTTACTCATGAATGACTCACTTGGACAATATCACAATCACCCTGTTTTGCTGCAATTTCCTATTGTATGATCCCAGTTTAAAGACCATCCACATTTGTTTTAATGGGAATTCTTCCAATAAAATCCCTCATCCTTCTCAAGGTAACACAGGCTGGTGTCAGGCAGTGGATATGAGAGAAGAAATAGGTCACTAGCTGTATATGGAGCATCCAGACAGGCAGTGAGAGTGTTGCATATAACTGCTCTACTTTCTGAGCCCATACTAAACCTTAGAACCATTGCTCTCTGTCAACTGTGGTAAACATTATTAATACCATCAGCAGATATGGACAGTACAAAGACAAAGACTAAAACCAAAAGTCCCCAATCCCCTTTGTTGTACAAGCAATCCCCCTATTAAACTACTTACAAAAATGTAAAAAGATGTCCAGAGTATTTTTTAGTAAAAAAGCTCCCTGAACTGAGTTAAATATGAAATTCAAGATGATAATGTCATATTGAAACTGAAAGCATTGATAAGCTGCCTTCGCACCTGGGCGCTAGTCGGGCCATTGGCGAATTCCCACTGGTTTGATCGTTTATACCTGAAGCTTACTGCATAAGGACACCACAGCATAAAACTCTCAATTTTCCAATAATGATTTTCAATTGAGAGTCACTTCCTGGTGGCAGCAGGTGGCACTATCAATGTAACTTAATATTGTCACATGGGCATCTTCAGGGAGGGACTGTGATCAAACATGTGCAGTTTAGGACAGATTGGACAATGGAATGTGTCATTTTGAGCTCACGGGTTAAATGGAGAGTTTCAATAAGCCATGGCCACATCATTCAACTTATGGAAAAACCTTTGATAACTTTTCCTCTTCTGTTCCTCTCGATTAGTTGTAACAATTTTCTTGTTAGTAGGATCAAATCCCTAGGACGAGTTTGATCAAATACTTCACTGAAAAATTGATAAAAAAATGGATCCATTTTCAAAAGGGTGGACTTTCGGTTAACTATAGGTTATTACTCCAAGATTTTCTTTTGTAGGTCCTATTAAGACAGTCATATGTACCAAGTTTCATCTTTCTAGGTAAAACACACAGCGGAGGGTGCTTATTTGAAATATTGCAGGGGGCGCTTTCTGATATCCATATATCATTGCTTCGTCTATGGTCCGTGGCATGTGGACTGATTATTCCAAACTTTAAAGCAAATTGCCGCAGCAACATGCTTAATCAAAAAGTCACAATATGCACAACAGTGAATTATCAATTTGTCTTGAGTTATCTGAGCAAAATTTGAAGTCTGGGAAGTTTACGAGCTAGTAGTAATCAATCAAAATATGAAGTTTATTATATCCTATTGCCAGTAGGTGGCACTATGGAAAAAGCAATATATTTTCATTTAGACCTCCTTAGGACCCTTTTCCATCATGAGAGGTTTGGTGGAGATTGGCCTACGTACAGCGGAGTTACAATCACCTAAATGTTTGTCATGAGTCATCAATGTTCGGTGCCACACCCGCATAATTATTAAAAAACGCACAACTTTCACAACAACGGATCTCAAACTTGTTGTTCTCCTGATCTAAATTTGAGCTGTTTAGGATTTATAGACTTGTAGAAATGGGTCAAATTATAAAACAGGACATTTCTTATCACTGCTAGGTGAAGCTAAAGTTTTTGCGCCACCTAGCAGGGCTACGGGGAAAAAGGCCTCTTGAATGCGGGACTTTATTGCAACCTGTGAAATTTGGGGCAGACTGGACGATAGATGGCGGAGTTATGGCAATTTTGTTTATTATAGTGAGATCTCACTATTCGCCACCCTCTTCGTTCCATACCGTTGAACGAAAACTCAAGCTTTTAATAACATTTTATTTTCATGACTTTAAATTGTCATGAAAATTTTTTGAAGTCGATTGGGTCAAAACTCCAGGACTCGTTCGTTCAAATAAAACACCTGGAAACAACGAAACGCCTTAAAATCGCACATTTGAAATTAGACGCTTGTGAAATTTTTCGGCAGACTTGGTAATCATGCAAGGTTTCATGAGTTTTTGGGCATGGGAAAGCCCCCCAAAAGGCGATTCTTTCGACTGAAAAAAAACGGAGCAGATGCAATAGGTCCTTTGCAGTGCTCGGGCCCTAATAAACAAGATTGATCTCCTTTTCATTTAGACCTCCTAAATGAAAAGGAGATCATTTTGATTCATATGCACCAGATTTGGAATAAATCGGATCAATGGTCAAGAAATTATAGACCAAAAATCTTTTGTGGTAAAGTTCTCCCTATTGTCAGAATATATACACCTTAACTTTCTCCAAATCATTCCAGTACTTCCACGTACTAAGGTCTAAGTTGGCGAAAAAATGATCCATGATACAGTTCTTGAGTTATCGTGATAACATGAAGGATCTGCGGCAGCCGCAGCAATGACGACTCCATAATATCCCCCATTTTCGGGGATATAAATAAAAAAGGGGAGAGATAAATCCCCCAAAAGCCCTGGAAAAATGACCCGCAAAAATAAATCTATAGATGTGACTTATAAAACATGAAAACCTGACTAAAATTCTGCCCCCTACATACCCACACAGAATTTGAGCTGAAGGTTAAAAAGAAAATTTTGTTAACCATAACATTCTTATACTATATTTCTCAAGCATTGCAAGACAGTGTGAACTGCATAATGCTGCAACATTATGCAGGAGATGCCCTCTATCCACTTAGCCTCATTATTTGTACTTTCCATGTGCTTCATCCATTGTGTATTAATGCAGTGAAGGTGTACAAGGGACCTGTGTTGGGTTGCCTCTGTGATGACAGTAGAGGTAGTAGCAGAGGTGATCCGGGCATTTGAATTAACGTGAGGCAGAAAGACAGGAGTGGTCTTTGATGTTTCGATGTATGTTATACAGTATGTGTGGCCTACAGCTGCATGATTTAAATACGTCTATTAGCAGTTAGTTGATAACTTCCCAAAAGAACTAAGGAAACAGTGCGAGGTCTCCGTGTTCTTCACCCTGCAAGCAGAATATTAGAGAAATTGTCAAAGAAATAGGGGAAACTGCATAATGTGCTACTCCTCTTTTGCCTGTCCAGTAAAGTAGTAGTAAAGTAAAGTAAAGTAGTAAAAGTAGTTTATAGACTAGTAGGGAAAGGACTCCACTGTTGCATGATCCCTTTCTATATAGGGCCAGCTAATGTTTGCATCAATCAGTGAATTTACTTCTCGAAATGTTTAAAAATCTAAGTATGAAAACTGCCTGAATTTGTGTATCAGATTTTGACTCTTCAAAGCATTCTGACCTCCAGGAAATTTTTAAATCACCGTTGTTTTGATAGTCATACCAGTGACCACTCGGATTCATTATCACAACGGCTATAAATCATGTGATGTCAATACTCTAGTTGTTTAAGGCGTTATTGAAATATATTAATGAATATTAAGCCAATACAAACTGTAAATATGTACTGTAGGTGTACATATGGAAAAGAAATAAAAAAATCCATCCATCTATAAAAACAGGTAATCAATGTGTACATACTTATTTTAATTAACAATTAAGTTATTAATAACTTAATTAATAGTACTTATATGAAGTACTAAAAAAATCCTTATTCTAATACTTATTCTTGATGGAAAGGTGGCAAAAGGATCGCCGATTCGATATTTGACAATTTGAAAATTAGAGCTGATATTATCTATCTTAAAAATCTATCTATCATAATGAACATGTCTAACAATTTGAAAGTGTGCTGTTTTCACATAACTGATGTGGTTTCCTTGAGAAAGAGGTAATTTTTCCTAACCTCCAACTTTTCAATAATCGGATGAACAAAGCAACAACAAGTACCTCCAAATATGTCTGTGTTTTTTTTTTTTAATACAAATCTACTCTTTATTCTATGAGGTCAGTAGAATACAGCCAAACATGGTTTCATTTCATAGATCAGTCACAACCATGAAGAACCTTGAAACTGGTCAGAAAAACGTTAATGAAATTGACAATTTCAATACAAAATGATTCAAAGCGGTAAATAGAGCGAAAACACTTTCTGTAAAATCCCCTCTGAAATTCCTCACCATGAATCATGTCTTATGAAACATTTAAGTACCCTCCTTTTCTCAGGACAACTCCCAGAGGTACTACAGATGGCTGAGTTTTGGTCCATTAGACAGAGAGACCGAAGACCTGTGGGTGGATCTGAACACCCTACACAGGAGCCAGGTTCAAATCCACGGCATCCTCTCCAATGCTCACAGGCAGGCAGCGGTGAGATGAAAACACACACACACACACACAAGCGTCTGATTTAACCCCCAGACATACCTGATATTTTGTTTTGTTTTTACAGAGGGTGGCACTTTCATTTGATTTCCCTTTTTATGGACACTACTTGAGACAAATCGTCATAGCGACTGGTGGTGAGTTTCACTTTACAAATGAAACAAATTCCTCTACTATGCTCATGAATATGCTGTTGATGGGAAGGAAACAGATGTTCACTTGCAAAAATGTGTTTCATTTGTTGACTTTAAAGAATAAAATGGACTTTCTTCACCTTGTGATGAGCAGTCCTAGAGAATGGAATAATGTAATCCATTTCTATTGATAGAATGACGCTACTTCCAAGTTTTGATATCACACCAACATGATAGCAGACTCGTGGAACCTACTTTAGATGAGAGCTGCAAAAATTTGTTGACTGGTTGAATAGCTGAGTTACATTTTTTTATTATGATTTTCTCATTATACTCATTAGTCAAGCAAAACTGTCTTTAAAGTAAGAATTTGTTCAATTCTTTGTTCTCTTAATTGAAGAGTCTTTGGATTTTCGACGATTGTTTAGAAAAGGGCAAACATGCAAAGCTCTGGGAAATTTTTGAGTGTTTTTCACAATAAATATCTTAAATAATTGGTAAATGGATCCTGAAAGTAATATGCAGATCAATGAATAATTAAGATAATAAAGTATTGCATCCCGTCTACCATTAAATAACCCCTCACTCTGTACAAGACGTATTTAATTATATTAGTTGAATTTGTTGTTAGAATAGTTGCGTGGTGGTTGTCTTAGTAACAAAAACTGATTTGCATTACTTCTTTTGTAAAACATATCTCAATAATAAAAATATGAAAATGGTTGCTTGTTAGCACAGCTACACACACTGTTATTCCGAATAAATAACCGTGACAATTAAAAGTATATCATAGCTTATATATTCACAGTAACTGGTGTACGTATGTTTGAATTACAATAAAATGAATGTTTTTATTCGAAGTGTCAATAAAGAATCCATACATTTTTTCAATACTACACTTTATGGTAATTAAATGTAATCTTTCTTTAAAAATGTCACATGGTAAGTGCTTATCTTGTATATGAACTGAAATAGACAAAATTTCCACAAAGACAAATTTGGTTGATGTCAAGAAAGTACTGAGAATTGTTTCAGTGTGTTTTTGTTTTTTTAACAAAAGTGATACACTGAAGTGGTTTATATTCAACGTCTACACCTGCGTTTCTGCCCTCAACCCCAGGGTTCATATTCATGGGGGACATTACTCATCGAATGCTGACGGCCACGCAGTACGTCGCTCCACTAATGGCAAACTTTGACCCCAGTTTCTCTAAAAACTCAACAGTTAAGTACTCAGACAACGGTAAGTGTGAGCTCCTCCGTCGTGTTGGTCATGTGTGGCTCCTAGTTTTCTGCCTGACTCTGTCATCTGCTCCACTCAGGTAATCTATTTGTGGTTCAGTGGGACAAAGTGCTGCTAAAGGACAGAGAGGAGGAAGGACCGTTTACTTTCCAGGCAGTCCTCCACAAAAATGGAACCATTGTTTTTAATTACAGAGATGTAAGTTTTTTTTTTGTTTTTACAGAAAAAAATGTAAAAGAAATTCATAAAAACACCGATTTTTTTTGTTTTTAGGTCCCTATAGCTGTGGCAAGAATGAATTCCACTGATCATCCAGTTAAAGTGGGACTTTCTGATGCTTTCATGTCTTTGCTCCCCTCCTCACAGTCATCCGGTCAGTTTCCTCTTCCCCAAAACAATAGTTTCTGGATCCTGTTTCTTATTCTATTTTTATTCTCCTTTTGGTATTTTGCTGACATATCAATTTCACTTCCAAGAGAATTTTGAAAGATTGGATTTTCTGCCAATTTAATGAATACGTAGAATAACCACATGGAAAGGCCTGTTCCTTATTGTTCTTATTTTTAATTACGCGGCAGAGTTATAAAAGTACTTAGTCATATTTTTTTACTTTTAACGATAACTTTTGGGCAAATTTTAAATGAAGGAAACACTTTACAAATATATATGCCAGCAAAATATATATCCGTCTAAAATATGATGTCAGAAGTGTCACTAAAATGTCACCTTCACGGCTCTCCATGTTTGTTTGTGGAGCTTTTGTGCAAATTGCATACCAGCATCTTTGCCGGTAAGAAAGCAAAGCACCAAAATTATCCCAAAAGTTTCGACACCATTCAATTATATATACGCACACGATATTAAACCTTAAGTTTTTTAAGGGTATGCAATATTTACATTTATATGTATATTCATTATATCCCCAAAAAGTCGGGTACATAATGTTTGTTGGACATAACTTCCCTACTCTTGGTCAGATTGTGTCCAAATTTGGTGTGTATGAATCGACTCAGAGACATCCATCTTATATTTTATTACAATAATTCTTATTTTACTGAATAGGGGGAGCTCTTTTACAAAATCAGTTTTTCTCTCTGAGTGTTGCTCCACGTTTATCTCATAGTCATTATCTTATCTTCATTACTGGGTGACTGTGGGATCTTATCTTATCAAGCATATTTCTGACTTAATAGAAATAGTTAAATTGAGTCAATGTGTACTCTATGAGATTATTAATGGTTCATTTGAGATGTTCAATCAGAGGGATTGCCTGTACAACGCAGTGGGTTGGGGGCTCTTCGAGAATACACTCTTGCTGTCGGACACAGCAGCGTAAACCTAGTTGTCATAATGTGTAGATTTATTAGTCATGGGATCATTTGCATGGAGCTGTCTGATCAAACTGATCAAATAACCCAAACCAGCCATGATGAAACATATCAGCTGAGTTTTTCGGTGTTAAATACTAAATAAATACCCAGGACCGAATATAGCCCCAAGTAAATGGACAGTGTGTTCTAATCCAGGACAAAAGGATTTATATCCTTGCAGACTTCTGTGTCTCTGCAGTTGATTAATGAGAAAGTGGCTCTACTTCTCAGGTCAGGCTTACCCGTTTCTCTTATGGAGGCAGATACATTTCAGAAATCCTTTAAGTGGTTGAATACTTGACATTAAAAATGTCCTCAGCAAAGGAGAATTATACTATTTCAACTAGAAATACAACTTAATTTACGCAAAAAGGCCATTATCAGCTTCACAAATATCGATAATGATCTCTTCTAGGTTTTGACTGGACCTTTACAACCTATGAGATCTTTCAAATGTTCTCGATGAAACGAACAGAGATTTCTGTTATAAAACGATGAGTGGATGTGTTGATGTTATGAGTTCTGTTCTGTCTTGTTTGTCCTGAAGATCAGAAACACCAGACGATCTATGAGTACCACCGTATTGAGATTGACACCACCAAGATTGTTAATGGATCTGCTTTTGAGTTCACACCTTTGCCCAGTAAGTAACCTCCCAAAGTGACGAACCGGCCTCGTTGTTCACCTCTAAACCATCAGATTAATCTGATTCAAGTCTGATTCATGCAGCTTGTCTTCAACACACATCCTGTGATCTCTGCCTGACATCCAACTTGACAACTGGCTGTGGCTGGTGCAACACACTTCAACGGTAGGAAAAAAGCCCAACCCATTTATATTTTCTTCATCTTAATTTTTCTTTTATTATGAGTTTTTTTCTTGCAGATGCTCTGATGGGATTTACCGGCATAGACAGGAGTGGCTAGATTATAACTGTCCTGAAGAGGTGAGACACATTTTCTATTTCTACGACAGACATACGAGTTTCTGTCTCACTCTAACCTGAGTGTTTCTTTCAGGCTAAAGGTACATGTGAGGACTACTACAACCCCACGATGCCAGAGAGTTCCATCAGCTCCTTCAACTACTCCTCCCCAGGTCCATCGCCTTCTTCAGCCGTGCCCAATGAGCAGAGCGTCACTATAGGTACCTTCTCACGCACAGGAAACTCAAGGTTATGCAGTTTAGTTCAGTTCCAGCTTGTGTCCTTTAGTTTGCTCTCAGAATTTCAGGTTTGGTTTGACAACAAAATAACCAAACTGACTCTTTCAGGTTTAGAATGCAAATTTCATTTCAACATGAAGCACCCTTAAAATATCTTAACATAAATGTGACCAGCTTTCTGCTGGGTGCAAATAATAATAATTCTTGTTCATTTCAACTTGGCGTGTATATATAATGTCCACGTCTTTGCAATGTAACCACTCTTGGTTGTAAACACCTGACTCTTCCTGAACTTCATGACTTTAATTATTTACCTATTCTTTTTGTCCCCATTTCATTGCTTGTGCGTGAAATTGTTCTTGTTTATTGTTACCATTTTATATGGTTGCCAATTTAACTGTATTTATAAATGAAAATATTTAATTATTTAATAATGTAATTTTTACTTATTCTAATAAATTACATTGTTTTAATAGGTCATTTGAATGTCATTCTCTGTAAAGCACTTTGAATTGTGCTGCGTCTGAACAGTGATATACAAATAAACTTGCTTTGCCTAAACAGCCAAAACAATTAATAGACTTATATCTGGAACATCTTTGACCAATCATATTTGCAATATGAAGTATTCAGATCTTTTAAATCCTTTTGAGGGAAAGTAGGCTACTATTACCACATAATGCAGAAATACTAAGTATGTAGATCAATAGATCGATAGATCGATAGAAATACAAGATCAATACTGGTATAGTCCAACCTCCATAACACTTTTATAATTTGCATATGATTGAATGTTGTATGGATGCATATTGCAACATGTTGCATCTCATAACTGACTAACATGCAGTGCTGCTTAAACAATTATAACATTTCCTGTTTATGCTCCTTTTAGGATTACAGACAGGTCCTCCAAGCCCTAAGATAACAGAGAATACAGCCATCATAGCCGGGGTAGTGGCTGCACTAGTTCTGCTTGTAGCTCTGACCTTACTAGCAGTCTACTACATCAACACACACCCAACAGTGGCGCCGCCTTTCTACCTCATGCAGGTGAGTAAAATCATTCATTCTTTCTGTACACTTGAAGGCTTTGCTGTCTGAAATATATTCTATATGCACAGATATGTATGTCTGCTGTAAGGCTTTAGTAACTACTGGCTGTTGTTTGCAGCGACGCACCAACAACTACTGGCCCTCAATGAAGTTCCGCAATCAGGGCTGTCACTCAAGCTACGCTGAAGTTGAGCTTGGGGGTCACGAAAAGGAAGGTTTCATTGAAGCTGAGCAGTGCTGCTGAGGATCCTGGACTTGCAGGACATACTCAGCAGAACAAGCGTCCCCATCTTAAGGACTACGAGGGTATTACATGGGAAAAAAGCTTGACAATAAGGCCAATCATTGTCACTGAATTTTCCTGCTTCCACCTTAGTGGCTGGAAAGGGTTTACTCCAACCGCTCTTTCCAACTGTTTCCATCACACAGAGGATGTACCATGATATCCAAGGGTTGGAAGGTCTAAGAGGAAGATGCCTGTACAGAAATAACGAGACTAAGATGTGCAACTGTTCAAAACCAATCAATGCAAGAGGATGTCAGGGAATTAATCTAACTAGCCTTCATACTGCAAACCAATATAAAGCCCAACTTAACCATGTGATTTTTTTTTTTAATCCACTTTTTTAGGTTATTTTTGTTTGATGAGACTTCCATGGGAACAATGGGGAGTTGATAATATTTTATTTCTGTGGATTGTACTATAACAGATATTTAGCTAAATATATATGAGAGTGATTACGATGAACTTATCTGGATGAATCTTAGAGATCTCTTTCATTTTATTTGAATCTTTCTGTTTAAATAATTTCTAATAAAAGCTGGTGGTTATTGTCGATTTTTATGTGATGCAGAGTGAAAACATGAAACCAAATCACTGACTACACAGAGTACAGTGACCAATGATAACTTTATAACCTTTGGAAGATGGAGTCTCATTACAATGGCACCTGTCAAATATATTTGGGTCTTAGGAACGCAAGGGTTATTCATGCACAAGGGGAGTGAAGACTAGTGTTGCCTGATCGCACAAAAGAGGTACTGTTCAAAATTTCGGGGAAAGTCATTGCTGGTTCGGATAGAATACACATAGCATTGCAGTTTAGTGCGTACAGAAGTGCATGCTGACCCCTGGCTACTGCCGAAAGCACCCAATGGAAGAAAGTCTGTTCTGATGAATCACTAAGATTTCCATCAAAAATGGTTCAGCCATGGTTTGAGGAACGCGATAAAGAGTTCAAGATGTGGACCTCGCCTAAAATATTCTCCAAACCTCAATCCAATGGAGTATCTGTGGGATGTGCTAGACTAATAAGTCTGATCCATGGAGGCCCCTGTTCAGGACTTAAAGGATCTGCGTCTAATATACATATTTAAAGACTTTAAGTCATGCGAGGGTTGACATAAAAATGAATCAAGTCTTTGCTCGTCTAAGAAGCCAGTGCTAAGACTTCTCTCAGTTTTTCGTCATTAGTCCTTAGCTAGCATTACAAATGCTGGTATATGCCCCTAAGTGGTCCAATTACCGTAACAAACAAACAATCAAATCTAAATTTAAACGCAGTTCCAGCCAACATAGTGGCCTTCAATAGTGACAAAGATGTACATTTTCATTTTCATTTTAGCTCTATTTAGAAAATGTAATATTCTTATTTACTATGAAAAACTATATGCCTTATAGCTCAAAGACAGTTATCCCTCAGTTAGCATTTAAAACACACATTGCTGTTGTAATACAGCTATATTAAAATGCAATTATCATAACAGCTTACAAGAATATAACCTTAAACAAAATTGAAGATTGAAAGAATGAACAGTGTCTGTATAGATAACAAAGCTAATGCTAATGCTGCGGTCAGTGTCTGTTAATCTTTATTTGGTATGATATGCTAGTATGTGACAATAAAGATACCAATTATCTTACCAAATTTCAAACAATTAAAAAAGGATGTTATTTATTTAGTTTTGAACTGAAAAAGCCTCTTGAATGAGAGGTGAAACATATTCCATCCAAGCAGATGTCCTGCAACTTCGGACTCAAACCACATGGACTGAATAAAGGTACAGTAGTTAAAAACTTAGTAAATGTTGTTGTAATGTCTGTCCCTGCCTGACAGGGGTCACTAAAGTAGACTGACTTTACCAACTCATCCCTCGGACTCCTTAAATGTTTCATCTTATTTAGTGATTCGTTCTTGAACCATGATCGTTTCCCTCAACGTTTTCCTATTGTAACAAAGTATAGCGTCTGTTCTAAATAGTTCTAAGAGATTTAAGAGATGTGTATCGTATTGTGGTACCTATTCAAATTTTTTCAGCTTTATTCCTTTTATGGTTAACACTGTAGATTATCTTTCATTCGGTGCTGCCTTCAATGACCACACAGAAAGTCGTCCATTTATGAACTGTACCAATTCGAGCTCTCTTTGTGTAGTTATGACTTTAGACACTTTAAAATACGATGAAACACATCGGAAAAAATATCATCAACTATCAGTATATGCATAGTTTCATAAAATTTTACTGATTTTTACATTCTTGATGAATTTTACTGATAACATATTATGAACACACTACAATAAAAAAAAAGAAATCCAATATCTGTCATTCAGGGAGGCACCATGAAGGCTCCGTGTTTCTGAAATGACTCCGCCCACATTGATGTTAGTTTTGATATAAAGTGAAATGTCTGCACACCAGAGGGAGGAGGAGGAGAGTTCGATTCCTGGCTACACATCACGTCTTGTTGCTACTTCACTATTGAGCACCACCATGAATCCGCCGTGTGGAAGATGCTATAAACCAGTTTACCCCACAGAAAAAATAAATTGCCTCGATAAGGTAGGGTGTACTCTATATATATTTACTAGACATATATCAATAACAATCTTGTCTGATAAAGTTAATTATAGTCACATCCCTCTACAATTCCAAGAGGATAATAGAGTTTATATTTTTCTTTTACTGTCTTCTGTCTTTTGCATCCTATGATAGGCACTTATTATAACAAATAACAATTTTCATTCAAGTCAAATTTGTATAAGTAGCTTAACTGCTAATTTTTTTAATTTTCAAAGGTCAAAGGCAAAGGGGATAGTACGTTTTTTCATGGAAAGTATATACTGTATATAGATATAGTATATATAAAGTATATAGAAATGATTGTATTATATACATTTATAATATAATATCCGTTTTTTATTAAAGAGGAATGTAGTCCATTTTTTTACGTGCAAATCCCTAGTTTTATCTATATGAGGTTTTAGAAATATACTGAAATATTACATCTGCACATGCGATTAACATAAGTGTCCAGCTGCTGCAACTACATACACATATATATTTTATATTCCCAAAAAGACACAAACTTAAGAGTGTGATAGTGATAGTTGCCTATTTGTGAGTCCCTCAGTGTATCATCTTGTTGAAGTGTACTCTGTGAATAAAGCAAGCTTGAAAACCCCATTATGATTAATTTAGAAAGTTACTTTATTATAAAATATTTTTACAATGAGATGATAAACAAAACTTAGGACAATGTTTTTTCAAAACATAGTCAGATGTGAGGATTCAAACACTGAACACATTATTTTGTCAAACAGCAAAGCTTTCTCTTCCATGATGTAACCGTCAGGTGACTGCAAATGCTTTAGGACATTAATCAAATCATTTAAATCATGTAAATAGGAGTATTTACTATATGCTTTCCCAGGTTTAATATACATCTAAACAAACCACTTTCATTCTAATGACATCATTTTGCACTGACAACATCTTTAATTGGCTGTTTTTGAAAGTAGAGGTGATGAACAGATGAACTACAACTCTATTCTCAGTGAGAGGAATCTTCTCTCTCACCCATTCTAACTTTCTCCCTGTAAATCAGATGTCATTCTTAACCTTTTTTTTCGGTGTTACGTGTTATTCATGCATATTTTACACAGGTTAACACAAACCATCAACACTATACCTTCAGATGTTGAAATACTGTCCTTAATCTCTGACTCTTTTTTTTTCTTCTCTTTTCCTCATTATAGTATTGGCACAAAGGTTGTTTTAGCTGTGAGGTATGCAAGATGGCGCTGAGTATGCAGACCTACAAAGGCTTTGAGAAGAAACCCTACTGCAACATGTGAGTGCCAATATCACATGGATCATCCCAATGGTTGCAATAACTAAATACGTTTATACTTTTATCTTCTGGAGATTGTTCTTGAAAACTACTTATGTATGTCAAAATTAGAAAAGGAAGAATATACAGTTACAAAGTTGTGCTTTGCGAATTAATGTCACGCTGTATTGAGGCCATGTCCAACATAAAATTGTTAAAACTGTATTATGTTGGACAAAAGGGATTGTGCCTTTTAAAAAAAACAAACAAACGTGAAAACCATAAGTTCAGCATATGGTTACTGAATTTCATTAAATAATGTTGAAATGTTTTGATTTATCCTGTGGACTGATTGGAAAACAGGGCAACAGCTATATCACCCAACATTATATGATTACATGATTTTAAAAAAAAAACATTTTATTATAAGATTGTTGCATGAAGATTTTACAACATAATATATATTAATTTACCCAGAGTGAGGACAGCCTGATTAAAATTTCAAGATCACCTTTACAAAGTGAATTATCCTCCAGGTTTCCATTACCAACAGTCTTCCGAAAAATTATTTATCTATAGTTTTGTGTTTGTAGATGCCCAATATTATGTTTAAAATTTGCATACCTTCATGAGCCAAAATCCACAATCATTTACAGTTAAATATAATTAGTTAGTTTTGTAAATCTATATTATTACAGAAAATGACAGAAGAGAAATGGGGGCCATGCAACAGTGTGGATTATGTATTAAAAAGTAACTGTCATAATTACAGATATGGCATTTAAAAGATATGAATCAGGGATGAAGTGAACCCCAATCTCATTGATCTGTTATTTCCCCTTTCTTTTAGGCACTACCCCAAAACCTCCTTCACCATAGTGACCGACACCCCCGAGAATCTGCGTCTCAAACAACAGACTATGCTCAATAGCCAGGTAAAACTGCCACGGATAACTTTTGCTGATTAATCAGCTGCTGAATAAAACTGTTCTTAATCTCTAATCAAATCAGAATGTTCAGTAATTTAACGTGACCAAAAGGATAAGTCCTTCAAGTCATCCATGATTAAAGACATTCCTTTACAATTTGAATTTAAGAGCATGTCAAGTCTCAGCATTTGGAGTCAAAGCTGTACAAAAGGTCATAGTGTCATTTTTTTATTTTTAAATAGAGAAACTCTGAGTCACCTGCCACCACATCGTCTTTGATCTGCTGGTTGCATCTTAGTGAAGCTCTGTCGTGTTGAAATGTGCACAGTAGAGGTCCTGTATGTGATGTATGGCCTGATGTTTGAATCCATATTTTGGAACATTGGTGTCACATCACATACTACCTTATTGTAATATTGCATCTATGTATATTTGCATTTGGACTTGGATTTTGCAACTGCTGTGTTCTCAAATTGAAGACTACCCTAGTGTACCTACTAAAAACGAGAGATGCGACATTCGAGCACTAACATCGCATTATTTTCATTAATATCTGCCAACTTTTAAATTTGGCTAAAAATCAATGGTTTGATGCGCTCCCTGTCTCGGAAATGTTACGGCTTAGAAATGATTTTTTTTAAGCCGTAACCACCATGGCTGCCATTTCCACAAACTTAAAAATTCCTACCTAGCCAAGATGGCAACCGCTGATGTTGAGCAGCATTCTTTACCCCACTTTTGGGCCGTTTTAAGTATGCCATCTGGTTACTCACTGTCAATGACATTTAGACAAACTTGTTAGTGTGAATATAGTAATATACTTCAAGTGGTAAAATATATGGAAGTACGTGATTTGAAACATGGCATAGCTAAACTAGCCTAGCATAAAGATAGACCAATGTAAAGCTAGGTCAGACTGTAAGATTCCTTTCCTTAGATGATTTAAAAGTGTTATAAGTCTAACTTTGTGTAAGGCTAGTGAATTTGTAGCTGGTTGGCGGAGTGAGTCACATGACTGACAGGGGTATCTGAGCTAGCATTCTTGCTTGCAAGGTACTCTACTAATGTGTTTACTGTTCACCATTAACCTACAACATTGACTGCATGAGTTCAAGTTTATACTGCGATTGGTTCTCTCATTTCAAAAGTTTTAAATTAGTTTAAAGTCAATTAAAGTTAAATCAAATAACATATGTCAAGAGTAGGCTTACCAAAGACTTTTTCTGTGGACTCTTCTAGAAAGTTAGTATTTGAGTTACAAGTAGTAAAGCTAGCATTACTACAGAATAGAAGTCCACTGATGAGTCTTCATACCCTGATTTTAGCCTTACAGGTTTGTTTGCTTGTTTGTTTGTTTGTTTTTTGCAGTCCATATATGCTCCTGGCTTTAGATTGTTGTTATTTCACAGACAAAATGTTGATAAGTTTTTTTCTTCTCAAAATGTTGGAATAGGCCTTAAGAAAAACTCTAAACTCCATTTCACATTTTGAGAAAGAATCTTAAGTACAGATATATTATGACAATATAGTTTATATCTTTTGAAAAAAAGAAGTCAAAGCAGAGGGTGTTAAGATTTATTAGTGAAAAATGGTTTTGAAGGAGTATTAATGGCACTTTCAATTAGAATTACTTTGGTAATCTTATTCTCACACTGCTTCCAGAAAAAGAGGTTACGCTCATTCATTTCTAAAATGTCTTTTTTTTGACATGCTTTTATGCATGGGGCTGCACCTGCTTGAATTAATTTACTTGCAATGTATTATTATTATTCGTCAAGAAATCTTGGACAGATTCCTCAACACCTGGTGACATGCCCCTCACACATGTTGGGGTGTTATCAGTGCCCAGTAAAGCCTAAAAGTATGTCTTCTATTTTTTGTGCATCTCATACTTTGTTTCTTTGATCATATTTATTTACCAATAGACAAAGGCAACTTGAGTAAACATAAAATACGAATTTTAATTGTTCCTTTACCAGACTGTCCAAATAAGAGGAAGTTGTAAATCCTGTTAAACTATAACGTCATATAACTATGTTATTGTGATTCCTAACTTTTTTAATATTGTGATCAAATGAAAACAAAATTTTGTTTGCTACTCTCTGTATTTTTCTCTTGCTACCACCAACCCAGGAATTTTTTTTTATAACCATAAAAGTCTCGGCAGTCAGGCTCTCCTACTAAGGCTACATATTCCTCATAGCAACAACATGACTCACTTATGTGTCAGTGTGTGTAAGTGTGTGTGCAACGTGTACTTACTACCAAACATTTAGGCTCTTTTTTAATGTTGTCAGTGTTATCCCTGGGTTTACACTTCATATAAATTTGAACAAATAACCATTGCCGTTGTTTATGTAGACGTAGACTCGCATCGAGTAAAAGTATTTAAACAACCCTCCGAAATTCTAACCTTATCTAGTAATTGTTGACAATTTGAGGACTAGAACCCCTCATTGGGATGAGAAGTTAACTCTTTATTTAAAGCTTTTTATTTAGGTTCAGATTCTGAGATTCATACTCTTGGTGAATTATTGCTTCACAGGCACTCTACAAGGAGGAGTTTGAGAAGAACAAGGGCAAAGGTTTCAGCGTGGTGACCGACACTCCTGAAATGCAGAGACTGAAGAAGACGCAAGATCAGATCAGTGATGTAAGTGCAGTCTCCTGGAAAAATCTGGAACATCTTAAGAGGTTGCTGCAACCAAATGAGAATTTTGTTTCCGGAAAGCCATTTCATGGAGGTTCTGTTTTTTACCGGTTAGCAGGATATGCAAAAACTATAAACACATTTCCACAATCCTCAATGGAGGAGAAACTTCTTTTTTTTTGTTACATTTCGCCCAATTACACAAATAACTATATACAAATATATGCAATGTTGGGAATGTTGGGAATTATCTTAGACTCAAACTTGATTGAGAATGATACTTGAGATGTGACAAATAAGTGAATTATATCTGCAAAATCAAATCAAATCTGCAAAATCAAATCTCAACTATTTCAAAAATGATTATAGAATATCTCACATTTAGCTATGATCTTCCCACATCTGTCATACTGCATCACTTCCTGGTCATAAGCATCACAATCCCGTCACATCGCTTTACAACCAGACAACGAAAATCATAGACAAGAAACTAATGAGATCGCACCATTATCTCAGAGAAAAATAATATGTTTATTTTTATAAAACTTCATCAGCTACTGTAACCTTAAATGTTTGCATGGCCTGACCCCTTCTCTGTTTGATGAATTTGTGACCAGACATCAAGGTTCTAGTTGAGTCAATGCGGGTCAATCACCGAATGGTACCTGTGGTATTCCAATGCGTAATACCTCATTTGGTCAAACGTGTTTCTTTTTTATTGGTGCCAAACTTTGGAACCGTTTACCCACTGAGCTGAAAACGCATCACAACTTCAATGTGTTTAACAAAAATATAAAATTATGGCTGAAATATAAACAACACTATTCTCACACCTAAAAAACATCTGTAGACTTCTGTTATAACTATCGAATTTTGTATTTGTATTGCATTGATAATTATACTGTACTCTTATTGTTATAGAATTTTTACTCTACCTCGTTTTTTCTTCTATTATTTCTGACAATAACTTTTAAAACCCTCTTGTGACCAGGTGTTTAAAATTAGCATATTATAATAATCACTAAAAGGCAGTGAATCTAGGGTTACTGTATGTCCAGGTCAAAATTACACAAATAACCACTGAAAAAGTTTTAAAAAGTCTTTGTGGGACGGAGTGGCATGGTTAAGGCAAAGCCTGTTTCAATCAGGAGAGACAGGGAATAAGAAAAAATGATTACAATAGATGATAAATGGTAATAAGGTCTGTCAGAAAGTCTTTGCTTTCCAGACTCTTCAGGTATCAACGGATATTTTCCCTGGATACTGGTGGTGGTGGCTGATGCCCCTGCGGAGACTGATGAATGACTGGGGCTGATAAATCTGTTAGATTGGAGAATCATGAAGATAATCATATTTAAAAAGACGGCAGCGAGATCACAGGATAATGATGAAGGATAGATGTTGCTGAGGAGCATAGCTGATATCAGTTGATGCCCCAGACTGTGAAGCACGCAATTGGGACTGAATATGTGTGAAAGATTCAGGATTTAGATTTATTGTCCCTCAGGGATATTTGTTTCCACAGTCAGTAAACATGGCTACCTATAGTTGCACACATAGCAACATACGAATAAAATCAGTACACAAAATCTCAATAATGCATTCATCATCCCAGCTCACAACAGTGTCCGCGAGGCAGTTTGTTCGGGGCTGCTATCGCAGAGGGGACAAAAGTCCTGCTGAAACGAGCTCTTCTCTATTTGAGAGTCCTCTATCTCTGGCCAGATGAAAGTAATGTGATGTGTTGATTGAGGGGGTGATCAGTGAATTCTGAGTCGTGTTGTAAAAGCCCTTTGAGTGGTTGAGCAGACTAGAGTACAGTTCGTTTACCATTTATTATCTACCACTGGAAGCTGCAGGACTGGGTACCAAGAACAGCTAGAAGTTATATACAAAATAAATCAGCTTTAGAATTGTTTTTCCTCAAATTTTCTGTAAGGCTTATCAACATTTGTGTGGCATTTTTTCTGCCACTTTTGTCATTTTGTCTTTTTGCGCAGTACAATAACTTCTCGATTCTTTACTAGCATGGTACATGTATATCCAAATCATCAAATCAAAGTGTATCCTGTGATTCAGACATTTAAAACCAGGTTGATACTCCACAGAGTTAGATAGGGATCACTAACTTCTGCTCAGAGAAAAAGTTTATCCTCAATCGTGCTTCAAGTGAAACATCTGGTAGATACCACAGGGATAAGGGGCAATAAAAGGCAATGAGATGCCAGATGCACAAAACAAATTGAACCAGGATGTTTGATTTGTGGAATGGCTTTATTCACAAAGCTGAGGAATGAGCAGAGAAAAAAAAAACTGCTCAAGAAATCAGTGGAGGATGTCAGAGTGCAGCCCTGCAGAGACACACAGAAACATTTCAGACATTTCTCCTCGTCAGAGGAGAGCAGCTACCCTATATGGTCAAAGTTTCTCAGCTGTGGACACTGAGCCAACTTCTGCTCTCTGCACATACAGACACACACACACACACTGAATCACACACACACACACACACACACAAACTCTCTCATGATAGCACTGGTTGCATGAAGAAATGATTGGTGATAAGCTGCATGTAATCCCTTTTTCCAAATTCTTTGCTGCCTCTTTTCTTGACCCCCCTCTTTTTTATTCTCACACTCTTCTTGTGATTTTCCCATTAAATCTTCTCTTCCTGTTCGTTTTCTCCTTTTAGGTCTGTTGAGGACACAGGGAGGCTGACCTCTCTGTCTTTTCCTCATTCAACACCCAGTATTCCTCTTCTAGCCCCTAAAAGCCAGACGTGTGTTTGTTTATCATTGCAGAGGTTCGTGAATGTATTCCTGTGTGTCTCGGTGTCCTCCGGCAGCCACACTGCATGTTATATAAGCATCTTCATACTCTTCAGTGAAATGTTCTACATGAAGGAAAAGATTGGTCGTAAGTGGAGACATCCAATGAACAACAAAAATCTATTTCAACTATTATATTTATATTATTCAAAAGGGAAAATGACTCTTTATTCAGGCAGGGGGAATGAAATATCTGGAGAAATTCATATTATTTGTTAAGAGCATGAAAAGCGATAATAGTAGTGAAATCTCTAAGCAAAAATGTCTCAAGATGTGTGATTTTAAATTTACAAAATATCCCAGATTCCTCATTGGATCTTATCTTCCTAAGACTAACATTCAAAACTAAAGAAACAAGGAAATGATAATCGACGTCAGGAAGAAGCTTCCACTCTCAGGCTTTTGATCTGGTTACAAATATCTGGGAACAATAATTTATAACATACTCACTTTTGCTGCACGCACTGATACTGTTTATTCACTTTTTATTTGCAATTTCATTTTTTATTCTTATTTATTGAGTTTATTTTAACTTTCTCTTTTGTCTGCTGTTTGGGTCAATAACCATGAAAAACATCTGGGCGCAGATACTGTTTATCTTGCCGAGGTGTACGACTATGAGACGTAAGAGCTCATTTGTCCCTGCTACCATTGGCCTCATTGTGTGTACTCTTGTGTGTGTGTGGAATTATTACTATTTTTATTCTATGCTGGCTATTAAACAAACTCTCTGTGGGATAATAAAGTCGACCACGACCTTGACTTTGAGAATCCTTTTGATATTCCCAAAATCTGTACATATGTATGTACATATGTACATATCTGTAAATATGGACAAAATTTAATAGTAGCCTAAATGTAGCATTTCATTCCAATGTGGTTAAATATATTAAAAAAAAAAAGGCAAACGCAAGGAAATTAGTCTGGTTCGTGCCAATAGTGGCCAATAGGCACCAGACACTCAGACTTGATAAAGCAATGGCATTTCTGTGGTGGCTCTGAAATCCAGAAAATCCAGAAGAATAAGTAATAAGTTAAAATTTTGACTCATTGGTGTTTTAAATGTGTGTTGTTGAGAGCACTGAGGGTCAACAAGTTATATTGTGGCAAAATTCAGGTGAACCTCTCTTCCACGGATGCCACTTTTGCCAACTGCGTTTGGAATAGTGGAGCAATGATGAGTGAACTTGATTTAGGGGATAGAGTCCTGTAGTTACTTGGATGGTTCCTTTGGATCTTTTGTCACTTCTTGAAAGAGCTTTCAAAGTGCTCTTGGAGGAATTTAGGAATGTCAGTCACTTCTGGCAAGCTTCACTTTTGTTGTTGTTCTTCTCCATTAGTAGATAATGTGTCTCTCTGTGGATCTGTGGAGTTCCAGAACGTTAGTCGCGTAACCCTTCTCAGACTAATGTACTTCAATCAATCTTTGGTTCCACTGCAGCAGCGATACCCCCCCCCCAAAAAAAATGTCTCAGGGCTCTTAAAATGGTTGAACTGTTTCTTGCAGAGGAAGTGATTAACAAGTGTGTGCCGCTGCTTGTGGTTGCAGATAAAGTACCATGAAGAATTTGAGAAGAGCAGGATACGAAGTGACGCGCCTCCTCCAGAAAATAGACAAGGTGACAAAATCACATCATGACATATTTTGATATACACTCCTAAAAATACTGCATCTTATATAGTGTCTTAACTGTGTGTGTGTGTGCGTGTGTGTCTGCATGCAGAAGATGAGCAGCCATTCAACCCTGGAGCTGTCAGTCAACCAGGTGGACAAATGCGTCCTGCTGCTGTAACGCCATCTAGTGGAGGGGTAAGTTTCAAGATATTTACTTTCATGTACACAGTGAAAAAACACAGCGGTTCAAACCGTGCAATTAAATGCTTACTTTGTCTGTCTCCCACAAATGGAAAATAATTAAGATTTAAATAAAGTCAACAATACAAGGCAAGGAAATAATTCAAAGAAATCTGAATTTAAAAGGAATTAAAATGTTTAAAATGTTTGTTTGCTTTTTCTTATGAATATTGCAACAAGTTAATAGATAAATGTAAACTATATGGCCATAAGTATGTGGACAAAGCAAGTTAACTTGATATGGAATTGTTGAAATGAAAACTCAGTTCTGAAATAAGTGACAGTTGATGTTTTGCTATAGCAGCCTGAAGGGATTGGACTGTTACTGCCAAAACAGTATTATTGAGGTTCAAGACTGAAAAATACGTTTTAAAACTGTTAGGATGAGAGCTCACTGTCGGAATGTCCTGTAATAGGAATTAAGAAGCCTTGTCTGTAAAACATGTGGGCCACAAAATTTAATGTACGTAGCACATGCAGAAGTGAACACCAACATTCTGCCACATTTAGGTTCAGTGCAATACAACAATGTTTGAAAAGTATGTTTCAGATCACATTTACTGCAGTGTGACTGCATTGAACTTTGTCATATTTACTTTTCCTGTAAAAATACAGATAGATAAAGTGTCTAAATTTAGTCAAAATTTTAAATGGCAAATCTAAAGATTAAAATCAAATCAAATTGTTAAGCCGAATTTTACGTCTTAAATTCTAGATATGTGTCACCAAAATTAAATATCAAGCTAATATGCAAAATCACAGTGTCAAGTCAGTTGTAGCATCTAAAGCTGTATAAAGAAAAGCTCGAAAAAGCTGTTTTGAAGCAATCCAGGGTAACTCTGCTGACCAGCAATGGGAATTTTCATATTTGCTAAATATTACATTTTGTGAAAAACATCTGAATAAAACATTTTACGTTTACATTTAACATTTAGACTTAATATTTAGATTTGATATTTAGTCTTGAATTTCATTTAAAATTTATAACATTAAATATTTAGATTTATATATATTTCTAATATATATATTATATTTTAGATAACTTATAAATATTAATAATAATAATAATAATAATAGTCACATTTTACATCCATTTTTAAACATTTTTTGGAGCTAACTGTTGCAGAGTTGCTCTCGATTTCCGCATGTACTAATTCACAGTTGGCTCCAAATGAAAAAGATGAATCATCTGTCCATCTTCTTTTGGCCACATGATGTCTCTCTTTGTGCCTATTCATACCACTTAAAGCACTTAATGAGCGTAATTGAAGTTTTAACATAGTTTATATTGCATCACTTTATTCCAAATCCAACAACAAAATGTTGCAGAAGTTCATGTGTTGTTCCCGTCCCTCTGTGTTTGTTTGGATGCAACAGAAACGTTATTCGGCCATTTACAGCTACACGGCAGCAGAGGCAGATGAGGTCTCTCTCCAGGAAGGCGATCTCATCTTAGACGTGGAGCAGATAGATGAAGGTTGGATGTTCGGATGCAACAAGCGTACCGGACAGAAGGGCTTGCTGCCTGCAAACTACGTCCGACCTGTGTGAAACAAACACAACTGTCCAGCCGCCCAAGATCACGTCCGCCTCTTCAATCTGCTCTCACCACCACAATCAGGCTTCTCATCGTATTTTTACAAATGACTAAAGAAAATGCTGTTCTTCAGAAACTTCTCTAACTGCTTTACCTTTTTTTTAAGAGACGCATGAATCAGAATATAAGTAAAGAAAATGTTGTAGATTGTTGAAAATAAGATAAATCTGAGAAAAAATTGAATTTAGGAATAAAAACAATTAGAACAAAGTTTGAAGTGAAATGATATTCTGGTTGGAACAGATATTTACTTAAGATGAAGTCACAGGGAACAAAAAGAATAATACTAAAAAAATAAACTAAGTACAACAGTTCACTTGTGTTATTTTTATGTTTCCGATCGTACAATAATCTTTTAATTTACATATCCATTATATATCAGGCCTAACAAAAGCAAAACTAATTTTTTTTCTGTAGTTGAACTGTCAAATTAGTGAAATTGAAATTTTTCCAAAAATATATTTAGCACTTATTTTGATATTCAGGAAAACAATTATACATCAATGATTTAATTATATATGCTAATTAGATTCAAATTTGAATATAACATCTAAATATAAATATATACACATCCATGGGAGTAAGGTTCACCTATTTGTTATAATTAATTTTATTTATTTATTTTTCTAATAACTGTTACATTTCTTTTACAAAACTAAAAATATTATAGTTTTGCTTAAGGTTTTTTTCTTCTATATAAGAATAATGTTTTCTTTATCACATGTTAAGCAGTACATACATACAGTACAGCATCTTGAAATTTATCTCTGCATTTAACCCATCCCTGAGGGAGCAGTTGGCGGCCCCTATGACACTTCCTGGGAGCTGGTTTCAGGGTCTTGCTCAGGGACTCACGGCTTGTTGTGTCAGGGGCTGGTCTTGAACCCTGGTCTCCTGGTTGAGGGATGACCGCTCTACCCACTGAAACAATCAGATTTTAACCGAGACTGCACAGATGTGAACATGACTACAAATGGATGTATAGTGACTATTGCTCTAGCAGTACCATATGCACAAGTTATCTGCTGTTCAAAAAAGTTTGGATTGGCTGTGCAGGCACTTGATCCAGCAACCAAACATGTATGTGAAATGGGCTAATGCTCAGAATGTCAAACCCAGATGCCCCAGCTAAGACGAGAGGTTCTTTGTGATTGGAAGGTGCCAGGGTGTCCTGCAGCTGGGAAAACTAAATCCATGCTTGCAAGACGGGATAGAAATTGACGAGTATTGCAATCTGGGAACCTATAAAGCTGGGAACCTATCCCAGCTGACAGTGGGCAAAAGGTGGGGTACACCCTGGACAAGTCAGCAATTCACCATCCTGACCTACACACCTGCTGGCGTGTAGAACATGTAATGTCCAAGAAGCTGACTCTGGTTCCTCTCAGTTGTATACACAATGATTCCAATATTTATTCTCTGGCCAGTCAGCGTTCTGCAGTGTTTCATTCTACTATTTAAAATCAGCTTGCTAAGAACATGTGCGTGAGATCATTAAATGTACCAAATCCTATCCATGACTTGGCAAACTCATTCCACATAGTAAAAACTCTTGAGGCGTTAAAATTTTCCCTTCTGTAAATCTCTGAAAGTATGTCAAACATGCAAGGTCAACGTTTTTTGGCCAAAGGTACCCACTTGACGGCTCAGCTGGAGCTCATTTTCAGCCATTTGTCAGTGGTGGCACGGCTTTGTGACTACCTGAAGATGACTGACCTATCTCTGTGCACCCAACACATCTTGGCGATGTATTTGTTCCTTTGGTGTCTGTCACTTTCTTCCATGAGTAGGGTTGCTCTGTGAGATTGTCGCTGTATATCTACAAGCAGGACAATTGTTCAATAACAATCATCAGCTCAATCAAGGTACCATCATGGACTGTCCTTGGACTGTTCTTACAAAGCCCCTTCCTATATTCAGTATGAGGTAGCATTCACACAGTGGTGGCAGAGGCTACCATGCAAGGTGCCAGCATTCATCAAGAGTGATGAAGAGTGACCATTCATGCACCAATGGAACAGCCATAAGGAGCATCTTTGGGTCCAGTTTCTTGCTCTGGGACACTTTGACACGAAGACTGCAGGGGCCAAGGATCGAACCCCTGCCCTAACAGCTCTTACTCCTGAGTTACAGCCTCACCAGTGCTGATTATTGAATGAGATTTAGAAAATAATAAATCCTTATGTGCGGCCGAGGAATCAGAATCGCCAATGGTAAGGGCAGCTTTCCTTAGATCACAAATTGAAGCTCTAAAATAACAGGATATGTTCTTCCTGTTTACAGGAGGGACCTTGTGTATACAGTGGTAATTACAATAAGATGTAAGTTGTTTGACCAATCTGAGTACTTTGAAACGCTCAATATCCAACATGAATACAACATCGGTGCCGATCACAGTTTAATTTGAATGAATACTTATGGAAATATAGATGTTAAGTGATTTTGCCAGCGCACTCTTGGTGCTATTCTCAAGTCTGGATAAATGCGGAGGCATCTGGCATTAGAACTGAAACTTTAACGGTGTGGATGAATACAGTTACAGTGGGCACGCCTTAAAGGTAGCAAAAGAAAGAAAGAATACAGTGACTGGCTCACACACGCTTTCTGCTGACAAAAATTTACAAACTTTTGAATGATAAAATCCAATTAATTAGGCCCGATCATGAAATACATTTTCTTCTTTAAAAGTCGTTCACAAAGGCCTCATTTGTAGCTGATACCATACACACATGGTATGTGTATGTGAGAGGGTCACAGCCTGCAAAGATGTAGAACGTTCCATTCACATATGAGCCACAGATGCCGGTCAGAGCTGGGGGGTTTCTCCAGTCAATTCTCTCCTATCCCTGTTTCGCAGAAAGACACACAGGGGAAAAAAGGGCTAGCTGAACACTTAAGAATAAAAACAAAAACAAAGGTTTTTCTAAATTTGGCATTTGCTGAAAAGATCGACATCAATTATGTTTGAACAGCCACCAGTTCTCTATCGAGTATCATTTTGAAGTGCTATCATACAACAAACCTGTTGATATCCATACTATACATGGTAGAGTGTCTTTTAACATTCCTCTTTGTGTCTTACAACGTCCCACTATGTAAATCGCAGAGCCGTATCTCATCGCTGGGCAAAGTGTTATGCTCTCCTGCAACCTTCTGCGAGGACAGAGAAAGGATACAGAGTCATGTTGAAGAGTATTTGAATCTTTATCCACTGAATGATGCCAAACTCTATCCTTTAAAAAAAATCATTTCTAGATATTCTTTGGAAAGAATCCATTAATGATATTCAGATTATGCTTTAACAGAAACACCTCCAGGGCAGGCAAAGGCAGTCTGTGGAGAGCAGAGGAGGACAGACTTCACTATCCTCATTTGGGGCCGGGATCTACTGGATTGGTTCAATCTATTTCAATATGCCTATATTTTTTCGTGCTGATCTGCTATTGGCCATAACACCAGAAATGAAGCTCCAAGGGAGGATGTCCTCCCATTAACCAATCAACAACCAGAATACAATATTAATTTTATCGGTACAATCAGAATTTTCACAATTCTTCTTCAATTGTCTGACATACTGGCAGTAAAGTTTTTGTTTTTTCAGTTTTGCAGTCAGTTTGTTCAACTAGCTAGAAGCCCCAAAAAGCTTACATATGTATTTGTAAATGAGGTATTTGCAAGTGTTTTATTTATGGGTTTATTGTCTGTGTGTGTAACCGGGGGTTTATGACACACGACTATACGTTGAAACAATAAAATAATAAAACACGCAGGGGATTTAGTTAAACTCGAGGACTGTTCGTACTTTATTCTCACCATCAAAGAAAACTCAATGGCCAACTCAACTCTTCAAAATAAGAGCATTTAGCATAAACTTCAAAAGAGCTTCATAATGTGAAATATACAATCACTTGGCTGAGTATTAACATTTGTCGTAGATACATTAAACTGATCATGAATAGATGCCTCTTGTAGAGTTAAAGAGAGCCTCCATTTCTGACTTATTAAAAGAATCTCTCCGTACTAAGTTCATGTTTCTATTCAGGATTTTACATTTTCGGATCCACGAACCCTTAACAACCAGGACGCAATAGGATATACTGTCACAAGTTTTTTTCAGAAAAGATCTCACAGTGGCACAGTGGTATGCTTGTTAGCACTGTTTCCTATTAGCAAGAAGGATCTGGGTTCATCCCTTCTGTAAGGAGTTTTTCAGTGGGTTTCCTCTGGGGGCTCCAGCTTCCTCCCACATTCCAAAAAGTCGCCCTGGGGTGTATCTTGCCTTTCAATCAACGTCAGCTAGGATAGGTTCAAGTCCCCCGCAACCCTGAAAACCATTAGCAATTACAGAAAATGAATGGAATGATTAATACACCCTGCAATCAATCCTACCTCCATCACAGTGTCTGGTTTCAATAATCAAGGTATTAGAGAAGTGTTGTCCCAGCTCCATTTCAAAGGCTGTTGGTGACACGTGATGAAGTAGCAAGAATATTCTCTTGTACAGTAAAGGTAGGAATAATATAAGGAACACTTCTTGACATAATGCAAACATTGCAAGATCTGTCCAAGCAATGAGCAACTTGGTTAGTTTCAGCAAAAAATTTAAATCATAACTTTAATGAAGATGGAATAAAATGTTTAACTAAGTTAACACTGGTATATTTTAAACAAAAATTCAAAATAATGAAATGACTTCATGAGGACACCAACGGTTACCACACCTCAACACATGCATCTAATTGAGCCTGACTCGACTGATGTACAATCATTTTTATTATTTATAATTTTTCTAAATAATAGTAATTAATGCTTCATTTCACAATGCCATTTTACAAAATAAAACATTAAATGTATAATGAAGTTAGTAGAGGGTACATGAAGCTCAGAGAGAATTAACAGACAATGGAGAACACAGATCCTTTGAGACATACCTGCACAGGTATTTGTAACCTCACTCACCCGGTAACCTCCCTAAACATATAAGCTGTTGTTGTTTATGAATGCTGTGTGGCTGCTTCACACCATCCAGCTCACTGGGGCAGATCTCCAAACAGTATCCATCCCAGTGTCTGGTTTTCCAGGGTGAATGAAAAAACCCAAAAACAACCAGGCTCCTGCAGTGGACCAGGAAGCAGATCAGCTGCTGTGGATAAACCGATCAGCCTGTTCAGATCAGACCTGTTTTACAGGTTTGCTGTCATTGCTCATGTTACACCTCCCCTCAGCTGTTTTTATGTGACATTCTTCCACGGTTCACTGAGGGAGAGGCCACTTAATCTCATTTGACACCCTTGGGGTGCTGTAACGCAAAAAATAACATTTTTGTAGTTTTAACCCTTCTGTTTGCTGTCCGGTTGAAGGTGCATGAAGATATTGATGTAACAATTATAACGACAATAATGCCATATATATTGTTTATTTTATCATGAGACAAAAAAATGCATTTACAGTGGACAGTTAGCAATAGTTGTTCTGTAAACATTCCATAACCCTTCCAGTTTTTGGTTGCCCCTGTCCCGACATGTCTGAAAAGTTGCTGGCTTCCATTCAGAAAGGTACACATATACAGGGAGAGACATAGAATGAGAGACGGAGGCATAGCTCTAACTCAGAGAAAAAATATATGAAGGTTCTGACCAACAAATTGACGTATGGAAAACCCTGTTTTGTTGAACATGACAGCTTTAAAAATGACATCACCTATGTTCTGCTTCCTTTATGAATATACTGAAAGTGTTTCCAAACATATTGCCATCCTGTTTTTTAGTATTAGTGTTTAAACTGCCAACTGATAAAAGTGATGCAAACAATCACTCTGCCCCTTCTTGTAGAGATGTCAATCACCTTTACGTCTTCGGTTAGAATAGTCATATGAGATAGACGAAGACAGCATGGACTTTAAAGTCCCTTAGATGATGAAACAATAACAACGTATGAACTCATAGCACACTGCATAAGGTTAGTAGCTGTTGCTGCCGAGATGCTGTCTGCATCTCAGCAGACTCTCTGGCAGTAAAATGAACTGTGATGCTGTCATAGGACACGCAGGCACACTGGATGATATTCATGTCAATCTGTAATATTAATCAGCCAGAGTTCCAGCTTTTAAAGGCCGTCAGAGGAAATCTGGATGCTGAATAAGAAAAAAACAAGAGCGGTATGTCACCATCATGCCTTCATTCAACCAATGCTCTAAAGAAAGGAAAAGGGGAATGCTGTGTTTAAGTGTGTGTTTTGGTGCGGTATGTGTGTGCGTGCAGAGAGCAGACATCCACAGCTGAGAGACTTTGACCATATAGGGCAGCTGCTCTCCTCTGAAGAGGAAAAAGTTCTGAATTGTGTGTGTGTATGGGTGTGTGCGAGTGTGGCTGCCTGCAAGACTGCACTCACTTCCTTCTTTGCTGTTTGGAGTTTTTATTTCTCTCTAGTCATGCCTCAGCTTTGTGAGTTAAACCAGTTCACACACGATATCCACCATCTTGCGCCAAATGGTGTCTGCTATTGGACTGTAATGTTTTCCTGTGGTCATTCAGGAAAAATGCCTTAACTTGCTACCTCACTTCATGAATTTATGAACTGTTACTGTAGCTCACTGTGAACCTTCATTTGTATTGAGTCCTTCATTCAGAAGAGACAAGTTTGTAAAGGTAATTGTTTATTGCAGAGGATATGTAATAATTAGTCTGTAATAAAATCTTTGGCACTTCAACCCTTCAAGGCAATCTTGGCCAAATGGCATCTGACCTGAACATATGAAAGATAAATGCCCCCCCACCAATGGAGTCAAGACATGAATGGTGGTGGTGGCGGCTGATGACCCTGCTGAGACTGATGAAATGATGTTTGTGTAGACTGTCTGGATCAGCCAGCGGAGATCTGTCTGAAGATCTGAGACTGCGCCCAGGCTCATATGGTTGGAGCAGTTCAGTGATGTAGCTGGGAGCTAATCCATGAAGTACTAAATGTGACCAGTAAGTACTTGAAATCGATTCTAAAACTAACTGGTAAACGGTTTAGAGAGGCTAAAACAGGGCTTATATGGTCTTTTTGTCTAGTGTTTGTTAAAATTCTGAACAAGCTGGAGACATGAAAGGTTTGGTTTCAACCTGAATAAAAAGTATTACAGGAGTCCAGACAAAATTGAATTATGGTATTAATGACTTTCTCTCCAAATCCGAGCGAGAGCAGAAGGACTCTTTCTTGGATGGAGGAGAAGGTCATTCATTGATAAAAGCAACATTAAACAACTTTAGTATTTTGGTTAAGAAATAAAAAGTCTCTATGAAATATCACAATGGCTGAATTAATGACTTTCATTGAAATGTGGGTGTTTTATTACATTTAGCCTGGAACATAACGGAAAAACTGAAAAGGTTACAAACAGTATTCTGACTGTCTGGAGATTGTCACACAAAACGAATTGGGATGAATTGCTTTCAGCCAGCTGTTAGAATAAATGCTTCCTGCTGCGTTAGCACCATCCAATGGAAGGGTAAGGTTAATACATAGAGATGGACTCTATGGCTGAATGATGGTCAAAGAGTATCAGATTGATATTTGTGAAACTCTAAACTATGTCTTCCCCTTCAATACAGCTATGAACTTATTTTTGAAGACTGGCAGCAGAAATGTGCTCCCACTCTCCCACAGGGGTCCAAAACAGACAATGCGTGTTTATCTAAAAGGTAGTGCATGGATTTGAGGTCAGGTTCATTGACTGTGCGTGGGGGCATTGCCAAGAATATTTGGGAAGGTCAATATTGTCATTTCCTGCAGCAGGAACCAAGAGGCCTTGTTGAAACTATAATGAGAGAGAAAACCCAGAACTCAAACAATATTAAAATGAGGCCGCCTGCATATTTTCTGCCCACATACCGTGGGATGCATTCCTTTGTGGATATTTATAGTACTTCATTGTGAGAATTTGCATTCTTTTTTAAAATTTGAAATGTCTGATAATAGTTTAGCTATCTGGTCTTGGCTATGTATTGAGAGAGAGAGCGTTTCATCTAGTTGGAAAAGTGATTTTTATGTCATTGTGTGCAAACATCAAGCTGAATCTGCTCAACACCAATCAGGTGTCTTCTCATTTTTTTTTACATATCAAAAAAAAAAAAATTGCCTGACTGGTTCTTTTTTTCCCCTCATTTTCATTTCTTTTGTTAAAAAAGTTGTTTTTCAAATGAAAGTTAAGAGGAGGTTGTGATTATCAAAGGTGAAATTTAACATCAATAAACGATGACGCTAAAGGCTGAAGTCAAATGTTCTTCCGGTAACAGATCCCCGAAATAAGGGAGTAGAATGAGAACAATAGTTTACTCAAATAATTCAGATGCTTTTATTGCACATATTCTTCGGTCATGGCTGAAACAATCACATTTAGGTGTGAATTCTGAATTTTCCTGTATATGAGCACAAGAATTTATGAAATGAGATTTTCAAGAAGCTATTTATAAATTCTCATTAATTCAAGTCTTGCATCCAGGTGTAATTCGAAGTACAAAAATATATTTTATGTTGAGTTTGTTTTATAAAGACTAACTGCAATTATTAACACCAAAGTAATATACAACATATCATCTTTATTCAAAAACAGATTGCACAATAATAAAATTTTACATAATCTAAACAGGTTGTTTAAAACAAGGCAACATCTTTATTTATAAATTAAAGTAAGTTAAAACAATGAAATTTTAACACCATGTACATTTAAGTTATTCAATATAAACAGACAATGAATATTTTTTAGTCATAATTAATAAGCTCAGATTCTTGTCACTCTAGAATTTGGCATCTTTGAGAGGTACCTGTAAGAACAGGCGCCAGCACTGAGAAAAATTCCAGTCGCTTGTTGATTTTGCAATGAAGCTTTGATGGCAGCCACATCAGCTGCTTCCCAAACAGCTCCGGGTTTTTTCCCATGAAGTCCTCACACAACCTAGAGAAAAAAAAACAAAGCTTGTTCAGGTGCTCTACTAGTGAAACTACTAGTGAACAATCTCATGGTTAACTTATCCGACTGCCTTGCAGTGATGCGTATTAACTAATCTGACGTGACAATTCTATAAACTACTGCTGTACTGTATATCAATTGCAGGTTGATGGTCTTCATGTTGGTTGCCATCATTTCCATTCCTGATTAATGATATACATCAAAGTGGGCCTGGGTGAAGTAATGTGCATTAGATGTCATTTATGATGCATTTCTCAGCGTTTAGCTCTCCTTAGACGCCTGTAATCGGTCTCTGTCCCAGTTACGAACATTTCCCAGACTGTCATTTTTCAAAAGTTCCTTCTCTATCAGTCATGAATATATTAACCAAATTCAATGATTATTCATGTAATTCTTAATTGACATTTCAAGAAAGTGACATTTGTATGTATTAGGCCATTGGATCTCAAACTTGAGATGTGAACCCTTTTAAGAACTTGAAGTCGCATCAATGTTGACACTGACATGATTTTTAAGCGGCTTTCACATCTACCTTGTTTGGAAAGAACTATTTGACTTTCAGCTTCATCGAGTTCAAATTTTACATTTGTGTACAACGGTCCACAAAAGAGCAGGACTTTGGTCTAACAAAGCGTGGTCTCTGGTGGGATACAACAGAACCATGGTTCGGTTCAATTAGTGTAAAAGCAATTATTTGGATTGTTCAAACTTAATTGCAGGAAGTTATGGGAGACTACCATCATCAATCAACTGAGGAGATACAAATCAGCAGTGACATCAGATGGGGAAGGGAATAGACAAAGTATTTAATAATAGTCTGAATCAGATGTAAACTAAAAAAAAAAAAAACTCAAATTTTGAATTTTTCTGAGATAGTGAGAGGGAGTGATAAGATAGGAGTATTAATACGCACTAGCTGTACTTTTTGTTTAATGCTAATTCACAATAGTCGTTTGCCAACAGGCTAAACAAGCACGATGAAAGATATAGTAAGCATCATACCTGAAAGATACTTACGTTGACTAGCGTAAGCCTGTTAGCATTCATGCTAGGCTAGCATTGCTGTAGTTTTAACTGAATGTAATCTTGAAGAACTTCCTGTGATAAAATATGGGTTTAGAGAACAGGCAGCAGTCAATCAAGAATAGTCTGGGAAAGTGTCTCTTAAATCATAATACTTATTATTGAATGATGAAAATTCAATCATGGATTTTTTTTTTTGCAATTGCAAAGGTTTCTTGAGTTTGAATTGGAGCTAGCATTGCTTGTGGGCTTTTGAATGATTGTTCATTGTTAAGGTTAATAAACGGACTTTTTGTCAAACTGGAGCCAAAAAGATGGTGACAATATTGAGTTTTACGTTATAAATAATACAGCTGGTATCGTTTATTACTGTGGCTTTAAACTAGTGTTAAAAGCAAAACATGTCCATTACCTGATGTGATTTAAATATGTCCTTCAGTGTTGACGCATAAAAAAATAATTGAACGCAAGATACTTTTATTTATTTGGTTGGTTGGAAAATATACTATACATATCAGCAGGTAATTTGAGGGTCAAAGGAATATATTTTAATCAAGTAAGCATCTTCAAACAATTTCCTATAGACATACATCAGGTTCATTAGTGTAACAGCATGTCTTCTGTTTTAGAAGCCGCACACTGGTCCGACAGAGTGAGAGTGCAAACATATCCAAGTGTTTAAAGCGTCTGTATGGACTTTGTTAAACCTGATTAGCGTGCGTGAACACATGCTGCATACAAACAGACTCTCACATGTGGCAGCACTAAACAAACACTATTACTATTCTCAGACATTGACATGGAGGGTTCCGCGTACCTGCAGAGGGAGTATGGCTGCATCTGGAAGATGAGCATGTCGCTGCAGTGATGTTCTGATGGAGCCCTGAGTACAGCCATCTGATCAAAGCAGTGACAATATTCACTTAAGGATGGAATGCAGATGAAATACTACCATTATTTTTGACATTTCTTGGGGCACTATTGGTTGTTAAGTATTTGTGAAGGTAATCAAAATGCTGGTACCTTGACAGCTAAAGAATTTTACTAATAGTAAAATTACTCCATTACTCCTTCTGTAATGCATGTTACAGAAGGAGTGAGGGTTAAAGGGCATAATTCTGCAATGTTTGCTAATTGGTGGGCAAGGAGAGAGATTATGTTACATTGCATGTTAATACCTTTCCCGATACCTTCTGGCAGTGCTAAGAAGTTTTCAAACTACAACGTTAACTATTGGGTACAGTTAGGAAGTACAACATTTAGATGTTCTTGCTAAGGAAAAACCTTTGTTTTAGGATAGATCATAACATCTAGTATAGATAAATGTGTGCAAAAGTTCAAATGTGCCTAAAAATAAGTAAAAGTGGGAAATTTTCTTTAATCCTCTCCAGTGGTTTTTGAGGATATGTGAATCCGCTATTCCCTCTAACATACGGACGAATAAAGGGAACGCATTCATCTTTGGCATGGCTATAATTAAAAAAAAAAAATCCAATGCCAAATCTTTGACAAAAATGATTCAACTTACTGAGTCCATAAGGATGCGCATGTCACTGCTTCCCCCAAAAACGAGAACATCATTGTCCTTTCCAAGACACGCCGTGTGGCAAACCCTGAGGATGGATAAGGATATTTACCAGAGCAGCATCCTTTCAACTCATCACCGACTGTTACAGATGGAAATGTATTTTTGAGATGAATTCAAGCAATTCAGAGGGAGAAAAAGATGCAAATTGAAAAATGTTAATCTTCACTGATCAGCCATAACATTAGTACCACTGGCTACATAGTTTTAGTCCCCTTTTCACTGCCAGCTCTGGGATATGCCATGTGTTCTAACTCGTTTTATATCAGAACCAACATTCACTTTATTATATACTATACAAAAAAAGAGCCTGGATAACACAGGCCACAATCTGCCCCCTGTCAAAGTCGCTCACATCACTAAGATTCCCTACACTACACCTCTTTACCACTGCTATATAGAAGAAGCTGCAATAGATGTTCTTTTTTTTTGGGGGGGGGAAATATCCATAATGTTGCATCAATTTATTCTCAACATAAAAGTGCCCCCTCATGAGGGGCACAAACCAGTGTAATACTAGTGATGGACCCAAGCCCAGATAAATGGGGGAGGGTTGTTCAGGAAGGGCTGCCGGCGTAAAACCAAAACAACTATGTGGAACATTAAACAGTTTTCCAAAACGGATCCACTGGGACCCAAGTTAAGAGACCCTTTCACTGGTAAGTGTAAGCCAGATGGGCGCCAGCACTAACAAAAACAGATGATCCACTGTGGCGACCTCAAAAGGAAACCGCCCAAAGAAGATGAGTATAAAAAAAAACTATAAGTTTCAAAGGACCTACCTGGGCTTGTCCTTGTGAAGATGTGTCATCTTGGTCCACTTCCTCTTTAGAGTGTCGAAATGCCAGGAATCATCTTTCAGCAAGAAATCATGATAAAATAAAGCCAAACAGGGAGTTCGACTTTCACACTCTCAAAAAAAGACATCCTTTATTTCTTAATGTATTAAATAAATGAACCCTAACACTTGTCTGAGGTTGAGATCTATCTATCTATCTATATATATATTATAATCTTTAGCCAAGACTTACTAAGAGTGTTTCCATTCACGCCAAGACCTCCGTATATGAAGAGGGCATGATCTGATATGGGTGTCATGGTGAACATAGAGCGTCCCAGAGGTGCACAGGACTCAGGTATGTCACTGGTGAAAGGTAGTACACAAACAGAGCAAGATGTAAGTAAATTATTACAATGAAAAGCAGTGAAAATCAAACCTATATTATAAAGTAGCAAATACTGAGTGTGTGAAAGAGCAAAGAAATTTTACAAATGAGTCCAGGTCCAGGTTTCCAAGTCCAAGCAGAACATGTCCAATGCCGCAGCCTCCTGGAAACAGATATAAACATAAACACACACTATCAGGCCAAATGTGAGCAGACAGCTGAATATTTCAACGATGAGGGATTGCTGAAAATCTCTTTACAAAACTAAGAGCATTAAACCTTAAACAAACTCTGGCTCAGGGATTAGATCCCATTAATCCACAAGAGTATTAGACATGATGTTGGTTGTTGGTGGCTGTTGGGTTTATCTTGTGGGCATTCTCATGTTCCAACAGGAAAGGAATGTTAAAACAGGAAAGGACCCTCCCCAAAACTGTCCCAAGTTGGAATCCCACCATTGTCTGACATGTCTTGATATGCTTTAGTCAAACACAGGAGCGCGTTGTTACTGTATTAGCCAAGAAACTGCTTAATTAAATAGAAAGGAACCTTAATTTACCCCATTAAACGTGTGTTGTCCAGCTATTTTAAGGCTATATTCCATTTTTAACTGTCGTGTATGTTAGCAGCTCAACAATAAACCAACTCACCGAAGCCCCAGAGATATAACCTTTGTTCCCCAAAACAGCACTAGCATGGCAGCTTCTGGGAGTGGGACCGGGACCCTAGTCATGGCAAAGATCATTTTGTAATGTCTATGAATCCATTGTATAACAGTAAGTGAATGCAGCCCAATAAAAGGGTAAAAAGTGAAATGATGTTCTCACCTGAGTCTGTGGCATGCTCCATGTAGCAGTAGATGGGTCAAAAACATTAACTTCATTGTTCCAGCCCCAGCATCTAAATAAGGCGTTTCCAATTGTTATCTAAAAGATAATTGTCCAGATCATGACTATCAGACAAGCAACATAACAAAGCAAAGTGTTTATACAGTAATCACTGGCTGAAGTAGAAGCGTCGTCTGTCCTGCTAAAGATCAAGGTCATATTTGAAATTAGAGAGACAGTGCAAATAATAATAGGCAATAGGACCAATATAAGACTTATAGTAGAACATGGTATAAGTATAGCTGTAGCCAACACTTCTTCAGTCAAAAGAATTTGGTGTTTAATTTATACTATTAGTAAAATTCTCATATTATTGGTTTAAATCTATTGACTTTACCTTTCTTTTAGGTTTTTAAATAAACACGAAAAAAAGACTGAAAATAATATTACATATATATTGGTCCTGTTTTATTAATAACATGTATTATTTCACATTTCCATTATTCAACAGCATCATTATCACCATAAACAACAATAATACAGGTACATCCACACAGTCAAGGACATACTTTTCTGCGTTTCCTCTCTCTTTATTAGATATATAAATAGCTGCTGCTGCTTTGTCATAAAGGCTGAACTTTAACTTTTTCAAGGGCTAAATGTCATAAATAGGGATTGACGCAGATGTTTGTTTTACATTAAATCATGTGGCAATTTTTGAAAGGATTAAATGTCTTTTCTAGTTTATTCTCACTTAAAACTCTTAAAGTTTTTGGAGATGTTCGACTAACAATCCAGATATTCCTTTTGAGTCACCATTCGGATCCAGTTCTATACATACAATATGATGACTGTTGCCTAATCCTCATCTGTGCAGAAATATCATATTTAAACAGACAGACTAGACGTGCAAAGCTAAAAATGGCTTTATTTTCACTTACCCAGGACATCTCTTCTACGATGAAGCTCATCGTTGCATCTCGTACCTCCCCCATCGTCTTACATCCATATCCACCAAAGTAAATTAATCTGCAGAAAGACAAATAATTCAAATCATGTGGCTGACTGATTAAGCTTTTATCAAAATAAAAAAGTCCAAAGGTTCTTCGCAGGTAGTTTCAATTTCCTGTGCTTTGGTGTGACTAACCACTAATGACTGACCTATCTCTGTGCACCCAACAGGAGTGTTTGCTTTGCGGCGATGGCGTTGTTCCCTTTGTGTCCTGGATTCTCTTCCATTCGTAGGGCATCTCTCTGAGGTCAACGCTGAACATCTACAAACAGGAGAGAGGAATACATCAATGCCATTGTATTTATGTAGCACCAAATCACAACAAATTTGATCTCTAGACACTTTCCAAAAAGAGTAAGTCTAGACCCTACTCTTTATTCTACAGAGACCCAACAATTCCCCTGTGAGCAAGCACTTGGCGAAAGTGGCAAGAGGAACTGCCTTTTAACAGACAGAAACCTTGAGCAGATTCCGACTCAGGGTGGGCAGCCTTCCGTCTCATATACAGCAACAACAATGACACATTTAATAATAGGATGATTTAATTCAGTAATAATTATGGTAACTACTGGAAAAATACTGATAATGCTTATAATGATAATGTCATCAGTGGGCAATCAAGATCAATCAAGGGCCCATCTCACTAAAGAGATTAGGAAAAGGACAAATCTTTGCCAGACCAGGTGTCCAAAAACCAATGGAAAGCTTCAAAATAAAAAATTATTTAAAAAAATGTAATGCTCTTACTCCCTACATGTAAACCCCAATATCTGCATTGTTTACCCCTTACATTCTCAATTTCTGCAAACTATCACCTTTAAACTGAAATGAAAAGCACGATAAGGCATTATGAATACAACCCTTGGAGCATCCACTGGTACTCCGCGATACATTACTGACTAAACAAGATGTAGGCGTGAACCACGTTGGAAGATGAAACAGACAGGAACCATATGCAAGAAACGACCACCAAGGGAAGTCATAATGTCCAAATCATTAATATCCACTCTCTTTAATTATATTCAGCGTACAGAACACATCCCATGAATGGCATTAAGAGAAGTTGAAATAATAAAGCCTGTATTTAACTTCGGCTTGAGTGAATGGAATCCATACTTCTACCAGAATTTGTTTGTTTTTTTTCACAAGAAACTACTTCTACTTGGGTAGAATATGTGTACCTCAGCCAGATTATGGAATTCCATTCCTATGTTGAGGCGAGAATAGTGTGTATTTTGCTTTATATACGGTCCTCTGTATGGAGACGATGGCCAACCTTCATAGTCAACTTAAATATCATCTCTCCATGGGAAAATCAGAAAAAATATTTTAGAGAAAAAAATATTTAAAAAAAGGCACAGCATCTCATTCTTGTTAATGTGTGTCGAATTTTGGGAAGCAAGAACAAAAAATATATAATATAATCCTGATAAAATTCATAAAATATAATCATGATAAAATTCAAAATATCTATATAATAATATAATATAATAAAGTATATCTACATAATATGTTTAACATTTGAAAAATTTTGTGAAGCTAAAATGTATAAGTTTGCAAGACGCTTAGGACAAAATAATTACAATGAAGCGACTGATATAGAGCCTAATAACTATTTACCACCATTCATTGGCGGAGAATAAAAGGGCTTCCTTTTTTATTATGTCTTTGGCCTCTTACACTTTATCATATAAATGCCACCACTGAGTCATATAATAAACAGGTTTTTTCACATTTTCCAACAAGAAATTGTGACTCAAAATAAGCTCAACCAAACAGTTGAGCAGGAAATGTAAGGGTTATGGAGGCTGTTTTCAGAAACCAGGGCCACTCACTTTGTTTGTGTATCCACTGGGGCCGCATCCTCCAAAAACGTAGAGCGTACCGTTAAGATGGGAGCCACAGAAGTATGATAAGTCAAGGGGTGAATCTCCGTTGATCTTCCTCTGTTCCCTGTCATACAAAAGGAGGAGAGACAGCATGTTCATGAAGAATATGTGTGTATGATAAGAAAAACTACACAGGTTAATTTCCCTACAGCAGTAAACTCAGTCACGTTTTCTAACAGCCACTGTGTCCTGTCATCTTTAAGAACTAACTTTACACAATGAACATGCTCTAGCATAATATGTCAAAATGACATAACATCTATTGAACAGCCTTCTTTCTATCTTACCACGTCCCGCTGTCTAAATCACAGAGCCATATCTCATCGCTGGGCAACACGATGTCCACTCCAGCAACTGCCTGTGAGGGGAAAGAAAGGAGATAAACGGATGTTTAAAAACAGTGTACTTGAACTTTTATCTACTTATTGAAGATATTGAAAAGGAAAAAAAACAACAACAAAAAAATAACAGCTTTTGGGATGCGTAGAGGTAACTGCTGCTGTGTTGACGTAATTACTCTACCATATTTTACCTTTGGTGATGCAATATAGGATCTACAATGACATTGTAGAGATGATGACTTCCTGTTAAAACATGTTCCCACAGGGATAAAGTCAGATAACATTCCTCCTGCTCTGTTGCAATGCTTCTGAGAGCATTTCTATAAGTTCAGGCATTCAGGCCAGAGTTCAATCTTTGTTTCTTCAGACCAGAGAATTTTCTTTCTCATGGTCTGAGAGTCCTTCAGGTGCCTTTTGGCAAACTCCAGGTGGGCTGTCATGTGCCTTTTACTGAGGAGTGGCTTTCGTCTGGCCACTCTACCATACAGGCCTGATTGGTGGAGTGCTGCAGAGGTAGTTGTCCTTTTGAAGAGTTCTCCTCTCACCATTGAGAAACGCTGGAGCTCTGTCAGAGCGACCATCGGGTTCTTGGTCACCTCCCTGATGTAGGACCTTCTCCCCCGATCGCTCAGTTTGGCGAGGCGGCCAGCTCTAGGAAGAGTCCTGGTGATTCCAAACTTCTATTTACAGATGATTCAATGCTGCAGAAATTTTTCTGTACCTTTCCCCAGATCTGTGCCTCGATACAATCCTGTCTCTGAGGTCTACAGACAATTCCTTGGACTTCCTGGCTTGGTTTGTGCTGACATGCACTGTCAACTGTGGGACCTTATACAGACAGATGTGTGCCTTTCCGAATCATGTCCAATCAACTGAATTTACCAAAGATGGACTCAAGTTGTAGAAACATCAAGGATGATCAGTGGAAACAGGATGCACCCGAGTCCAATTTTGAGTGTCATCGCAAAAGCTGTGAATACTTATGTATATGTTATATTTTCGTTCTTTATTTTTAATACATTTGCAAACAAACTGTTTTTCACTTTGTCATTATGGGCTATTGTGTGTGTAGAATTTTTAGGAAAAAATGAATTCAATCCATTTTGGAATAAGGCTGTAACATAACAAAATGTGGAAAAAGTGAAGCGCTGTTAATACTTTCAGGATGAACTGTACTATGTGTCCTGACACCATTCAGAACCATCATTCTGTTTTTGGAATTTAGGCCGCAGTACTCTTCTGTGGGATTGGGCAACATGTACATCATTGAGCCTTGGGCACCCATGACCCTGTCACCGGTTCACCAGTTGCTTTTCCGTACATTCCTATAGATACCAACCACAGCAGACTGGGAACACCCAGTAAGACCCAGTAGTTTTTGAGAGGCTCTGACCCAGTTGCCTAGTCATCATAACTCATATCTTGTCACTCTAATCTTTATGTTCACCAATTTCTCCTACTTCCAACACATCAGTTTCACAGCTGAGATGATACATTGTAATGTGATCATCAAAGTATTCTGGCACCATTTGAAACAAAAACATTAAAAAAAAAAACACAAAACGTCACCTTGAAAAAACAGAACAAAACATAATGATCATGGGATTTAATGCAGGGCTGTTGTCAGTTTTCATTAAATGCCCAGAGGAGGCTTAATCATGTTGATGATGGCGCTCAGCTGCTGGCAGACAGACAGAGCCCCATTGGTACAAGGTAACAAGTCTCTCACCTGGTAACCTCCCCAAACATACAGTGTGTTGTTGTCTATGAAGGCCGTGTGGCTGCTCCTCTCCAGCCTGCTCGCCAGAGGGCTTCTGCCAGCAGCATCCATCCCGAACTCTCTGGGATCTTCCTGCTCAGCGGACACCGACATAAAAACGGCTAAACGTCCCCAGAGGCACAGTGTGGACAGTCACCCTGCGCTGGATCAGGGAGCTGGTCTGGGTGCCCACAGAGAATATCAGACTAGATCAGGGTTTGAGGAACGTGTTTAACAGGCTCGCTGTCATTATTCCCTCCTCCCATCAACTGGTGTTTAGGAGTCCGCCTCCGAGGTACACTGAATGACAGAAGGGGAGGAACTTCTCATCTAACACCTTAAGGGCTGCACACATCCCGATTTAACCTCTACACTAGAACAAACGGAAACATTCATGATTGGTGATTCGCCCAGGTTGTATTGTTAGTTTAATTCTAACGTCTAGTGTTTCATCTACATGTTAAAAACTTTGATTCTTCAAACACAAGTACAGCTAATTATAATATACATTATATTTCTAGGAGGCATATACAGGGCCCGAAGAGCAGCTAATCAGTGGTCAATGAGCTTCACCTGAAGGTTGTTTTTTTTTCTTCTGTCCTTCCCTTTCTGACTTGTCCACATGTCAGAAAGGGAATGACATATATATGGGTTGATATATTTGTAAATCAGACTGTTAATGGGTAAGTTCCTCACCTGGCACGAACCTCACCGCACAGCAATAATTACATGTAAGCTGGTTTTCATTTTCAGCTTTTTATAAGTGTGTTGTTTAAATACAGCAAATTTGATTACACCCTATAATCAAATTTCTCCCCATTTTAACAGAGTTTTATATACCCACACCCTTAATCAAAAAGCCAATATCCAACATCTTGGATGTAAAAAAAAAAAACTATTGAAGTATCTATTTTAATAATTATGTATACTAATAAATAATAATAATACATTTAATTTATAATGCACTTTACATTTGGATCAAATCTCAAAGTGCTAAGAAGCATTGGAGCATTTGGTCATCCCTGAGGAGCTGGGGTGGGGTTCTGCCATTTTTATTACCTTATCAACTCCTCTACCATTGGCTTTTTTATATATTACCCATGATGCATTCTCCCAAAAACAAAAGACTCAAATAGTAACATTGACATTTATTTCATAAGAGTTAACTAATTAATACATCATAAATAATGCCGGGTTCTGTGTATGCCACTCCCAAATATTCTGCACAAATGAAAATAACCCAAAGTTTTCTGCAGATCCTAAAAATAGAAAAAGTAGTGATAAGTCTGTAATTGAACATTAGTCTTGTGTATCTTATTTACAATAAAGAAATAATGACAGAAGATGCCAACAATGCCTGTTAGCCATTGGTGGCATCTTAGTATTTTAATATTTAACAGTCATAGTTTAAAGTGCAAATATGCAAAATATGTTTCAACGTCAGGATCCTTCTGAGATGCAATCATTTGTCTCAAAATGTTTTAAAAATATCCGTCACACATTTAAGATTAAGATTTCAGCAACTGTATGATTATAAATCAAGGTGGCAGCGACCACAACATTAGCAGCATAACAAATGTAAACCTTTCAGAATTATTTGGATTGCGGTTATTCTCTAGATCCCATACATAAATACCTGTTTGCAAGATTTACACTTCAATTCATATAAACATTCCACAAGTCTTCTCGCTCACTGATTCTGACCTTTGCGTGAATCTAATGCAGTGATATGAATCCCCCTCCGTGTCATGAAAAATGAACAAAAAGTCCCGAGAGGAAAATATAAAGCTAAAATTAAAAATAAGGCACAATCAGAAACTTAAGTCAATCAAAATACTAGAACATTTCAAGTAACGTAAAATTAGTCAATTCAGCTTTAAATTTAAATACAAAATATGCATCTGAGACAAATGGAGAACGTAGTGTGACGTCAAATGTCTTTCAGGTGAACAGAACATTCACAACACAATCAAACAAAGTAAAAAATGTCTTGGCTGCAGCTTTAGCCGTCATCCAGGCATTACTTTGTTTGACGTTGTGGCGGAGTCTGTTTGGAGCGAGGTATTAAAGTCACTGCTTAGTAAAGTTTGGCTGCACCATGTCAGCATCAGAAATGAGTGCAAGTGAGTATAGCTACTGCAATGCAGTACCTCTCATGTCCTTCATCTAAATGTTTATGAGCAGAGCAGAAAATTACTTATAATTGCACTTGAGGTCATTTCATGTTAAACATTGCTTTCATTCTGTGTTATTTTGTATTTCTCCATCAGTGGTCTTTAGCTTCCTGCTCGACAAGTTGTGTCAGTCTTGCAGATCCCTTTCCAGGTACTTCCTCATTCGCTGACAGCGCGGACACGAGTCCCAAGTAGCCTTGCAGGCAAGGTGAAACACAGTCTTACAATCTTTGCACCTAGGTCAGAGAAAAAAAATTAACCTTCAAAAGTGAATGTCAGTTTTTAAGATAGAAATAAACTCTAGTCTGTGACGGCACACAGATCAGTTTCCCCCGCTCCACCAAGTTCTGTTTCTCTCTCACCGTGTCCTTTGCGTTTCTTTTCTGAAAGATTGTCCTGATAAAACCTAAGAAGCACTCCTTGCATTTACTTGTTTATTTTCTAATTATTTTCTTTCTAATACTATACTTTCTTTGAACTTGTATATTATGGTGTAACATATTTATATGATCCAAACAAACATACCAAATGACCTTGGGAACAACAAATTGCACTCAAAAGCTTAATTTCTCTACCCCATCCCTTAGATAGATAAAGCAAGGGTTATCTGTAGATATCCCCTATATCTATGTGTGGGGAACAAGTAATGTGTCTGTGGGTGAGCGTGAACATCAACAAGGCAGGTCCAAAAATAGAAAATTACTATGTCGAGGGTTGTAACACATGAATGGATGTGTGTGAAACTAGAGCCTACTTACATGGACGCCTATGCAATGGGGATAACTCATTGTGTGCTGATGGTGGTCAGCCATAGACACTTATTATAGGTGAATGTGATATATACATTTTTAAATATGAAATTTAATGCTGTCCAGTTTTTGTGTAGATGACTTGACCATTTCCCATCAATCAGGTTTGACAAGGTCTAATATTTAATATACTAACTTCAGACGTTTCTTGTCCCAAAACCAGCACCATGGAGGCACGCAGCACTGGTTTAATAATACATGTGAACACAAAGACCCCACGCTATATTTATTTATGACAACATTGTAACCCTACAACCAGAGTTTTAGGGGCAGAGTAGGCCTTCAAATCTGTTTTTTTCTCTTTTGTATATTTCTTTTGTATAATGACAGTACTCTGTTGTACACGATGTGGTTATTTTATTATTAACACTTTCATTCTGTGTCACGTCTTATAAAGCATCCTACACTCTTTAAAAACTCTTTAACAAGGAATAAGGTGACATACAATACTCTGTCTAATCTCTTAGAGATCAAAGTTTACTCCATCTCTTTTCTTGGCAATAAAATTATTTTTGAGGTCAGTAGCCTGATCTCCGTAAAAAACTGAAGGGAGAGTGATCCCACACGTTTATTTATTGTATCCAAGCTTTTTTAACTTTACAATAAAATCAACTAGGAGAAATTGGAAATGGTGCTGACCAAACTACAAGCTGGGAAAAACTGATTTAGGCATAAACAAATAAGTGGAAGAGAGACGTTGATTTTTCACAGAGCAGCACCCCTACAGCAGAGGTATTTCCAACAGCTGGGTGAGAAAAATTATTGTTGAGCCTGAAATCTTTTTCACTCCAACATAGTGTTCTTATTTATTTAGGACTTATTTGGAAACAAATACAAAAACTAATAAAAAATTATTGTGAAGAAAGGAGGGAGGGGAATGCAGAGGACTACATACCTGGTGGTGCTCTCAAACTGGAAAGGAAAGATGATGTCATCCGCCCGACATATCTGACAAATGAATCCCCGCTGAGTGCACAGGTCGCAGTGGTAGACATGTTTGGAGGCGTACTGAGACAGTGTCATTAGGTAGTTTGTATATTGACCTTCTGCTACCTACAAAAATTTTTAAAAACACATATCAAAATACTTCAAGGTGGCAGATGAGTGGAGGAGTCACAGAATTTAGTCAGTAGGATACCTGTCGAAGGTCCAGGACGCTGTACAGCTGGCTTGACTCCAACAGGTACGTTCGTTGCTCCATTCTAGCAGAGAATTAAAAAAAAAAAAAAGTGTGAAATAGTTTCATAATAAAATATGGTAAAATGTAGAACAAACGCATACACGCACTTCGCATGGAGTTTTTTGCAGGCTCTGCTTCGGCATGTGAGCAGGTAGTCTCCCAACAGGCGTAGTCTCTGACGCAGACTGTTGGCCTGAGCCATAGAGTCTGCATGCTTCAACAGGTCAGGGTTCAACTGCTGCAGGTTCAACAGTGGCTCCTGCTCAATGCTAGCCAGCAGCCGCAGGGCCTTCTTAGACACCTGGGGGGAAAATAAAGCCCACACTGGTCACACTTCTACGGTCAGAACATGTTGAGGCCTCTAAGGTCAAATAACATAATAAATAAATAAACCCAAAGGAAACAAACTTGCCACTGATCTTTTCAAATCAGATTTTATGGTCCTAAATTTGATAAATAACATATCCCAGCTGATGTGACAGCAATGTGAATATTCAGATCAGATGTCTATTCTCTTCCTCTGTGCCTCGAAAAATGACAGACGGCAAACAATGAAACAAATGCATGCCTACGCCACAATTTTTACTGTTATGATAATAAGCTGACGAACCAACTTCATCTTATCATACCTAATCTGCAGTTTAGCAGCACGCTCATTGAAAATTTTAGGTCATGCGATCGAGTCGTTGACACTTATCAGATATGAGTCACATAGAAAGATGAATGTGAAAAGAAAAGAGAAACCAAACAGCTAAAGTAATACTCCAGGTGAATGCAATCATGATTAATCATTATTAAGATGAACTAATTGTAAGTCGTACTAATGAATTGTTTTTATGATTAACCTGGATTACTAAGGTCACAGTGTTATAATAGTAAGAAATTTATAAAGTACAGTATTTTAGGAGACACGTTTATGTGTTCGGCGCGAGGAATTCTCTCTGCTGTCTCGAGTCACCTACGTGTGAGGGTGTGTTTGGTAAAACCGTGGGCAGCATGTCAAAGCGAGGAAATGACAGGTCACTGAAACTCCAGGAGTCTATTCTCCAAAGAAACATATCAAGTAGTCAGTGTGCGACCATTTTGGATATCTACTAAATTGTGATCCGTCTGGTTGTGGTGTGATGAATATCCAATCCGCAAAGCTTGCAGTCCGAAAATGGCTGCTATTGGCTCCAAGCAGTCTACTATGTGCCAACTATTTTATGATCATTGCCCACGTCAAGGTAAAAAAAAAAAACTTGCTAGTTCTTCTCAGCCGGTTACGTTCCCAACAGATTTAAATTATTTTTTTTGCAATTACGATTGTTTTTGTGTGGTGGTTGACATTACTCTTAAAATGTGTCTTTTATGACACTGCAGTATGAGAAGTTCAAGGCCCTAAACTGACCCTCCTGCGAAAAAAACAACTATAACAAAGACATCACACAGCACACTGTCAATACGATGCAAGATGGAAGCCACTAAAGTAAGTTTGAGTGCTGTGTTGGTGGTGATGTTCAAAGCGTTTTAAAGTGAGGTAGCTTTGTGACGTCATCTTCAAAGTCGCATGAATTCCGATCTGACTGTTCAGCCTTGGGTTGCATTGCAAAAAATCTGAGCCGTGCCGGATTATGGAAAACGTATGAAAGTGGCCCAATTTGGAACTGGAAGATATCTATGTGGTTTGCGATGTTCACACTGCAAAGTCACATATGAGCAAAAAAAATAAAAAATCCGACCTGGGTCAGATTTTTCCAGCGCTGTGAACATCGCCATAGTGGAATCAAAAAGCTGTTTCGGTGCTTTCACAAAATCAGGCAGGTGGTTTTTATCTCATGGCAGATTGGTGTGGATATAAGTTACACAAGCCCTCCTACCTAAACACACCTCTGGAAGAAAAAGTTGACATTATGCAACAGAAAGCATTGACACACAAGCATCAAACAGACACAGCTGTGTGAACTCTTTGCTCTGCGTTTCCTGCTACGGTGTCGATAATCGTAAATACCATGAAACCATGGTATTCATGGTATGGTACGGCTCCCTTATTCTAATACACCATAGGTTAAAGATCCTAGCAAAGTTCTTGACAGCCGTAAGATCGATTTCCATTTCCCCTCAATACTTAGCAAACAGCGAGGACAACCCCACTTTGGAAAAAAAATTGCATGATGGGATCATACACCCTTTTCCATTGGTTACCATTTTCCTGTAGGCTTAGAGTTTATGGGGCACATGTTTTGGTCTAATAAAATGTGATTTATTGGTGATTGCAGAATGGTTTTGCAAGCTGGAAGACTGCAAGGATGCGCTGCACAGGGTCGCTGTTTGAGTCAGAGTTTACTTGGCCTTACGACCGTTTGTGGTGTGTTTTCAAGTAGTTGAACTAGTTAGTTATATGGTTTGTATGATCTGTTTTATGGTTTACATCACTTGCCATAATTCTGAAATACTTCCTGACTACAGATGAAAATCTTTGACTTCTATTCCTCCAGACATTTGATTTTCTTTCAGTCTGCAGCATAATTAAGAGAACACCTGTGATTGTTGCGCTGAACATTTTCAGGATGGTTCCTCAGCCATATTGATGTTGATAGCCATGGTAACCAATGCTTGGTGTGTATTTGTGGCACATGTATGTAACCGGAACGGAATCAGCCATATTGAGACTCATCAGCCGATCACCGATCATATCAAAACAAGCGTCCCGATTGATGCACCTTAAGAGCATCGTTATCTGTACATGATGTCCGTGTGCTGGACCCACCTCTCTTGGTGTGAGATCCCAGTTGTGCACCATGCGTGAAGGAATGGTGGTTGTGTCACCGCAGTGACATGAGTGACAGTAGTACTGGCCTGAGAAGTGACAGAGACGGGCTCTGCCCAGTGACGGGCCGAGCTGCTGAGGGCAACCTGTGTATGGACAAAATGGACAAAGTAAACGTATTACTAATTATTCTAATTGCTGTCTCACATTCACATTATTGTGGTCCGTTTCATTTTTTGTTGAAAGCTACTCAAACTCAAAGTTTATGTGATCAGAAAACCAATTGTTACAATCCTTCAACATCACATGACTAGTCTTATGTGTTAACAAATTGCAAATTATAGATTAACAGCGAAAACTGGAGCTTGTTCTTGCAGTTATATCAACTCATTACCTGCACATATGAAGTTCTGTGAGTACAGCCCCTTCTCTGAGGGAACAGCGTACAGGTGGGCTAGAAGTTCTCCATCTCCTTTCAGTCTGTGCTGCACCAGTCTGCGGAGGTTTCCAGCCACACCCAGTTTTACCACAGCTTGCTCTCCAGACGCTCCGTCCTCCTCGTTCTCTAGGTAGGAGTCCAGAGCTTCCCGGATCAAATCCCTCCAAGAGCAGGCCTCCTCTGCATTCTCTGCCCTGAGTCTAAGTGTCTCCCTGACAGTAAGGAGTTTGAAAAAAGATGGTCCTCCTGAGGCCACATCAGGAACCACATCCCGGATTTCCTCAATAGGGTACGTTTGCCGAAGCAACTTCCTTCCATCCTGTACGCGAAATCCTTTCAAGGTCTCCAATGATAAGGAGAAAACCAGAGGAACCCACGTCCGAGCTCCAGGATCTGTGGACAGGTATAAAACAGCCTCTTTGATGGCATCTGTCTCCAAATCAGCAGTCCTAGTCCAGTCAAATTCCTGTGGAGGGGGCACATCCTGCACTGCACATGTCCTTGAGTCCAGGGATGATGAACTCTGCTTAGGGCTGGAAGGAACAGAGGATTGAGACAGCACATCCACACCATTCTCACTGCAGGGATGTAGCACCTCCCACTGATCATCAATACGAGATGCTGGCCGGCATTTGTTAACAGCTTCTGCTATTCGGTCCACCCAGTCCTCAGCTTCATCATGATTGGCTGCCCGGAGGGACATTCGCTTTCCAGAAAAGTTCAATTCGAAGCGGCCCTCGGTTGACGTGATGCGAACATCCTCGCACCGTACCAGGGAGCAATTATCGTAACATTTCCGCTCCTCTGCACTGATATACAGGGAGAACTGGGTGGGTGACAACTCACAATAGTAGTCTCGCCACAGCCCCATGCCACCTCGTCGCTCTAGATGACCTAGCTTCAGTAATCCACGAAACGGGTTGTACAGCCCTGATGGACACAAAGAAGGACATGGATTATTGACAGGGAAAGAAAGGAGTCACCAGAAGTTGTTTTACATTATCTATTCTCACATTGTGGAGACGGGTAGAGAAGTAGGGAATGTTTAAAATAAAAATACAAATAGAACACTTAAAACAACCAGCAAAAGATTGTCATAATTCTTCAAAACTCAAGAACTCAAATTAAGCCAGGAACCCGTGTTTAATGTTGGACGTGTTTGCAATAATTTTATTGCCTCAAACATTTCCAGCTCTTCTAGAACTTTTCTGCCCATTGTGAATAGGAGCCTATAATTGACTTTTCTCTTTACTGCCTTTATTGACCAGATGAGTTTTGTCAATTGGTAGTGCTATAACACAAAATGGTATGTAAACATGTTTTTAATTGGTTTCCCACTATCCAACTGATCTAAAGAGGGGTTCAGTAATGTGCCAAAACGGTAAACGTTTAGAAAAACTTGTTTTTAGCTATCTATTTTAAGAAACCAACCTAACAACAACCAACAATAGGCTGAATTGTAAAAGTAACATTAAAAACCTCAGCTTCCCGGAGTCAATAATCTTGTTTCGTTGAAAAAACTACTACAAATCCATGTTTTCTCATGATCATCAAACCGTTTCAGAGAAGGATCAGTCTGCGATTGTTCAGAGGATGAAGATGACGGCGGTCAATGAGCCCGAATGAAAAAACCCACTATTCTCTATTCCAAAGCGCAAAGCTCGATAAAAAAAGTTTTGCAACTATGTATTGAATAATTTTTTACTTTATCTAATCAAGGAAAGAATACCTATTTGTCTTCTATGGATGACGCTGGGAGCTAACTGAGAATTTTTGGGCTCAGTTGTGGTAGAAGGAGGCACCTCTTCACTGTCGGGCATCTCCTCCAGGTGGGGCTTGTAGATGTCGTCCTCAGAGATCCAGCAACGAGAATTCTGCAAAATGTAGTTGATAGTTGTTGTTTTTTTTAAACCTCTTATATATTTATACAAACATTTTTAGTACGCGAGTGTCTCGAATTATTCGCAATGGGGATTTTTCAAACTTGAAGAAAGTTATTTATGACCAGTAGAGCACACTTTTTCCAGTTAATTATTTAGAATGCTTGTGTGGGTTTTCCAGCCTGATCTCACGTATCAAGATGCAGACATCTTATTTGTCATTCCCTCCATTGGGTCATGGATCATGGGATCCAAGTTCATTCAAGAACAAGGGAAATTCCACACTTTGCCTGCTACCATTTTTAAATTTCAGTCTTTAGATTTAGTCAGAAAAGACACCTTTTATAACAGCCACGAGATTGCGTGAGACATGAACTTAAATCACATGCGAGTTCATAGATAAAAGGTATTTCTGCCCTGCTCAAGCGTATATGTCATTTAGAAACTTAAAAAATACTTACAGAAAAAGAATCTGAGGATACCCTGCTCAAGATGCTGGTGGAGCGATGTGGCACTTGTTGTACTGAAGGCTCTGAGCAACTCTTGTCCGAAGTCTGTGACACCCTCTCCTCCAGGAGAGGCTCGTTACTCTCCTGCACACTGGACGTGTGCACTTCCCTTGCAACAACTTCACAGGCTGGTGAGGGCACAACTATGTCCAACTTAAAGGAGGCACTGACGCACACTTCAGGGAGAGGGTCATCATGGTTCTCATCAGATGGTACCAGCTCAAGCAGAGTTTGCGGTGGCTCTGAATCGGACAGTATAGATTTCGGAGGTTGGTCTTGGGATGGCGTAGGAGGACCGTGGGCGTCTCCGTCAGACCCACTGAAAATCGCGGCCTCAGAGTACTGATCTACTCCCGTGCTTGAAACAAAAGAGTCTTCCCGCATGGAGTCCTGACTGCCGTGGGCGCTCTCCCTGAAGTCAATTAGAGAACTGGAGAGACAAGGGGAAGTAACCATAACTTCAAGCTACTTTATTGCAAGCCAGCATTAAAATAGAGCAATTTAAAATTTCATAGTTCCATTTCTAAAGATACAGCTGACATTAGATATGTGTCATAAATAATTCTGACAATACTGGAGCTCTAACGCACAGAAAATACAATGCATAACATTTTGGCAACACACATACAACTTGTTCAAAAATGATTAATTACTGTTTTTTTCTTTATTTGTGATTTAATTAGAATAAGAAACATTTTGAATACCATAAGCAACCTTGTCCTTTTATGCTTAACTGCTCCTGTATTACGAAGTATCCAAAAACAAAGTTAAAAAAGCACACTTACATCTTATGTGGCCTCTTGGTGCTGATATTATTGGGTGTGTCAAGGTCACTGGAAGACCACTGCTCTCCTGTAGAGCTGCGGGGGTCTTGTCCTTGCAGTAGGCTGTCAGAGCTCAAGCTGGAGGAGAGCTGAGAGGAGCCTGTGGTGTCCAAGCTTAAATTAGATGAGTTAAGCGTAGTCTCTCCCCCTTGTAGCACATTTGACGCTTTCCCTAACACTGGGCACCCTCTTTGCATATCCTGAGTGTCTGATGAGCCTGACGACTGAGACATTGTATCCCACAGTTCTTTACACATGGAATTGGAAGGGGGAAGGTCTCCGCCATTGACGGGCAGTTCAAGGACATCTGCGTGAAACAAGGGGCAGAGTCCAGCAAGAGCCAGCGGCGTTGTGGTCCATTGGTTGAGAACAGCTGATTTGTAAGAGAGATTGAATGTAAGTGATGCTAGACCCTGGAGGTAGCTGAGCAAAACTTCCCGCTCCTCAGTGTTAAGGAGCAAGGCATTGGGCTGATAGTGGGCCCGCAGCTTTGAGTCCTCTCGAAATAGCGATGCAAGGTAGCATTCCAGCAGGCCATCATTCAGTGCTAGGCGCAACCACGCTCGACAGCGACCCACATCAGTGCCCACAAAGTTGATATTTTCAAGCTCTGTGATCACATCCCTGAAAATATTAAAGAGTGTAAAGACATTAACACCATGTTGTCACACAATAATTTAATAAATTCCAAGGCATTAACATATTTCTATGAAAGATATTCAGTTTCTCATCACATAAGACCACGACGGGCTGCGAATCATCCCAGTGGAAAAAGCAAGAACAGTAAGTGAACGTTGGGACAACTTAAGTCAGTATAATTGTCAATTCATTTTCTGTTGATCAACTACTCAACGAATAACTTCAGTTCCATTCATGTCCTTTTAGCATAAATGGGTATTTACCTGTGGGTGACTGTCTTTAGGAGGCTCCAGAAAAAAGGCTGAGGGAGTGGCCCTCTCTCTCTCTTCCTACTCTGGCCCCCAGCCTCGAAGCGGACATACTTGTTCTTGATGCCATGAATAAAGATGGCTTCCAAGGCACAGCAGAGGAGGTTTGCATCAGCGTCTTCACTGGTAACCACTGCATCTGATGTCACGTATCTCTTTTGCAGGGCTTTGAGGGAATGTGCCAGCTTATCTTTGATCTAAATTGGTTAGCAGGGACAAAAATATTAGTGTCCTCGTTTTTTTTTTGGTATACCAGTAAAATAAGCTGTGGTTCTAAAGTAGGTTGGCAGACGGACAATGATGTCTTTGTTCAACAAATATACAGCATAAGAGCCATATTTTTAGTGTAGTAAAGACTAACGCCACATTTTCTGAATTCAAATCACCAGTGTGATAAAAAATGTTCAAGTGAGTTCATTCACTCATTTCTACAGTACATTACTTAGTGTCACAAGACAGCTACTGTCAGACGACATGGAAACTCACAGAACGTATACATACAACAAGCAAAGCAACATTGTGCAACAGGTTGCAAAAAATGGGTTCTTCAACAACACTTAAGGCTTGGGAAGGACATGGGCTTGGTCGTCTTGACACTGAATGTTGAAGAACCCTTCACTAACTGACTAAGTGACTGATTTGTCAGGAACTGAGCTACACAGCTTTAAAATTTCTACAAGACCAAATCCTTACCTTCTTTATTTGCTTTTTCACTCATACACAACTTATCTACAATATAGTCTGCTGATGATTAACTAAACAAGATCTACTCTTCTCCAATGCTTTGACTGATCTTTGCATAGATAAGCTATTTTGGCATTGTGTTGCCAATCATCATTTGTTTGATCATGTCTCCTTGTAAAAATTAGATCGCCTGCAGTGAAAATCCCACTATGAATAGAATACACAGCCAACTGAGTGGTTGTTAATTTCACAGCTTGAAGTGGTGAAATCTTAAACACCACAGAGTAGAGTTGCAACATTGACATTACAAAATATCCTTCTTAAATTTCACAAACAGATAATGTTAAGCAAAATTTCATCTCAGGAGCCAATAAAGCCAAAATGAAGGTGTCTTCATCATAGTCAACAACCAGATGGAGAAAAGGAATTTAAGGAAAGAAGATTGTGCACGATGTGGGAAAGTTTGTAGTGTTACCTGTTTGACATCTTTAGCCTCAGGTGGCGTATCAGGCATCTGTGTGGCTAGCATGGCAGCTCCTGGGAAGATTTAATTCCACATGTCACACTGAACAAAAACAATTACTTCCCTTTAATATCCTATTCACCAGCATACACACCCATGCTAACCAGTTCAAATTACTTTTAACACATATGATGGATAAAAAAGTAGTTTAAGGGTTCCGTGGCATACCAGTAGGACAAGTGATAATGAACCATGTTCATCTTTCTCACTTTTAACACTGATCTAATATGACTTTAAACATCACAAGACTGGATTCCGTGACATATCTGCAATTTCATGGTTTCTGTGAGTAGCCACTTTTGAGCAGAGTCATGTGAGTTGCGGATAAAAGAGTCCTTCTACTGGAAAGTATGCTTCAAAACCTACTTCCTCAAACAAAAACAGTGTGCGCGCTAGTCAGAATGGAAATGGCATGTCAACCAGATTAGATCGCTCTAAATACTTGTCGTGCAAGGCTTCAAACAAAAATAAGTGTACATAACAGCAGTAGGTAAACAAGAATGAGCTACGCTACAAAATACCAAACACTATAAAGACTACGATCCTTTCTAACTGCTAGAAACCCTATACAGTAGCAGGCAGCTAATATAGATAATGTTAATAGTGAGAATTGAAGCTCGATTCCCCATCGTAAAATTAATTTTATGTAACCTTCAAATTCTACCCGAGTCAGCAGGCTGAAGCATTACATTACACAGAACCATGACAGTTAGCTGTTGCTGCTAATACCAAATACATGCTAAGTGTTAGCAGCTTACTGTGGCTGCTTACCGAAACAGGTTGGCTAACTTGCGCTGAATTCCAAGGCGAGCGGCGTATTCTCTGTAAATTCACTAAATGTCTTGTAAATCCATTCAATCGCGTTCTGTTATTAGCAACAGTGTGACTCCTCAAGCGTTCGGACGCTGTTTTGTCATTATCTACGACAGCGGTGCTTCATGGGAAGTTAAATAGACTCGTGTTGCATTCAAGGTTGGTCAGAAGTACTGAAAAAATCCAAACAGTGCATATAAACGTCAATTTATTGACATTAAACGTGTATTTCAGGTTTATCAGTCTCATATTTATTATTTTTTTATTTTCAAATCGCATAAATTAGTTTTTTTCAATTCATGTCCAACAAGAAAGATGCAATCTTTGATTAATTTGTTATTATTGTTTTATCTACTTGAAACAACATTTGAATAAGCAAAAACATATTTTAAGTTGATTAAAAATATGTATGTTTAATCATAAACCTTAGAAATGAATAAAATAAATATTAAAGCTGCATCTGTCTTGCATGAATTAATAGTAAAAGTAGCATTATCACTGACAGTACAGAGAAGTCTGGATTTTACGAGAAAACACAAAGGCATCGTGCAACTTGAAGCATGCTGATGTTGTTGCTTCTTCCTACTGTCATGTGAGAACATCATGTTCCCTGTCCTGTACGAGACAGTTCCTGTTCACTATCATGCACTGCTTGTCAAAGTATCAATCACACCCTCCACACACTGTAAACTGTGTAGTAACTCCGCAACACTACGTGGTAAGTGTTCCACGCATTACCGTTTGTTACCTCCACCAAGGAGGTTAAGCTATTTGACTGTGTGTTTGTTTCAGTTTCAGCTCAATCTTCATCCAGACGTTTTGACATATACCACAGATAATTCAGTTTTGGGGATATTACGTCATTGGCACTACTTACAGCACTTATGGAGATTTTTTGGTAATAACTCATAAATTAATGGAAATATCTGCATGATAATATCTTAAATAAAGGGATACAATTGATTGTGATCAATATAATGTCTACCTTGGGTAGCCTACTGTTGTGCCTTGGCTCCCTAGGTGCTTTCTAGTTTTAAAATACAGAGAGATTAAATTATTAATAATACTGCAATTTAATTGCGTTGCACCTTTCATGCAAAAAATGTGATATCCAAAGTACTTTACAATAAAGACATTGTTAATACCAATGCTTAATATAAAAAGGACACGGACAATACATAGCCAAAGAACAAACGAAATTGAAATGGAGAATAATTATTAAGTTAGCATAGCATACAAAAATAAAGTGCAATAAATTTTAAAATTTATGAAAAGCACAAATTACTTTAAAGATGTTTTTAGTTATAAAAAAAAATAATAAGAGAGCGTGTCTTCACTGATATCTATAGGTAGTATGTTCTAAAGCTTTTCATCATAATTGACAAAGGCTCCTTCCCTGACTTTCTCTGTCTGACAACCTCACCAAACCAGCAACAGATGATCACAGTGTTCTTAGATGCTATTTGTGCATGAGGGATTTGAGTTGATTATAAATGGTCAAACCTTAGTTATGTTTTGAACACATAATAAAAACTAGAAAAAGTATTCAGAGAGCGTATCCTGCTAGGTTCTGGAAGAATTCCTGCATATTTCCCTATTAATGTCTAAATTGTTGCCAGGCTCTAAATCTACCAACAACTCCAACAAACTCTCTGCGTATCTCTCAAATACTCTGTAGACTGCGGCTTCCACTTCAGCATCTCTGTTCAGCTCACTGAGCTCCCAGCTTCAGCCCCAAAGGAATAACAAAAGAATCAAAGGAACAAAGGCAGCAATAGCCTCGTTCATTTATTTCTTTTTTTTAATTGCTGCCAATCGCAGAACATCACCAAACTCACTCACTAATATAAATATATATGTCAAAACCTACCACTGGGTAAAATTTCATGCAAATTTCATCCTGCTCTTTATGTCCCCAAAAAAGAAAAATACAGAAGATGGTAGATTTGAATGTGGGTAATGTTGGAGATAATGTAGCAGTATGATAGCTAATCACTATCATATCTTTTAGACTTTTCCCGTAATCCATCCCCACTGGTTACAGATTACAACTGAAATAAAAATCAATAATGGATTCTGATATAGATGATAGTAATAGCACTTTATACTTAGGGAATATACCAAATGAATATAATACAGCAGACCTATACCTTCTAAAAATACTATTTGTTGCTGGGAAAAAAGCAATAACCAATAGATGGTTGGACACAGCGCCACCAAACAAAAGTAGAATGGATTGGGATTGTTTAATAACAATATGAAATGGAGAAATTGATCTTCTTTCTGAGATCCAGAATGGACACATTTTAAAATACTGCTCTGAATGGCACTTATATCAGGCCAGGACTGTTGAAGATTATGTATAGAATATTCTCCCGTATCAGGTTTTATCGCCCCGGTTATTTTCTGGGATTGAGCATAAATACCCCTAAATAATGTGTCACATGTTATGGTATGTAGTATTATATTGTATTTTATTCAATTGTACTATGCTGTGTTGTATTACATTATAATATACTATTGTTACATTATATTGTAATCTATTGTAGTATATGATACTGCACTATGTTATAATGGACTGTATTATATTGTATTATATAATATAATATTACACTATATTATTAGGTTGGGATATGTATCGTATTGCATTATATCGCCCCGTGTTTTGCTATATTAGTGTATTATACTATACTACAATGTACCATGATATTCTCTAGAATATCATATTTCATTATAATATGATTTAGTATACTATACTATCATGAATCGTATCATTGAGCTGGGATACATGATGTATTATATAACACAATAATATCGAATCAAATTGTAATTAACCATTGAACTAGTATGTGTGTTGTATGATATAACCGAATGCAGCATGGTAAACTATACTGTACAATTTGGTATTGTGTATTCTGTATTATGTTGTAAAACAAACCATTGTACTACATAACTACACACAGCTTTGGAATGAGGGCACATGGTGCAACGTACCGTATAATACTATACAATATAATTGAGATCTGAACTTGAAAATGTGCAAACTGTATCATATGTAAGTATTATATCAACCCGTATGTACTTCCCATGGTGACTTGGCTGCTCCATTTTATTCACTTTTTCTATTTATATTGTGAAAGACTACAAAAATGAAGTTGAAAGAAAAAAATCCGTCCTGTAGTTTTTCCGACATCCGCTTACAAACAAAACAACAACCGAACAGACAAACACACAGAAATGAAAAACATAACCTTCTTGGCAGAAGACTGGAGACTTCAAATAGGAGACTCAGTGCTTAGATTTGAATAAATATTGTGTTTAATCTGCCTAACAATGTCAACAAACTGTAGATTGGGCTTTCTAATGACGTCATCAAGCACCAGTGTATATAACGTATTTATTTGCAGCTTGATAGAATTGCACCTTAATTTCTTTGTATTTGTACAATGAAAATAAACATTCTATTCCCTTCTATTCTATTCTATTCTATTCTATTCTATATAGAGACAATCATAATTTTATAGTGATTGAGTAAATGTGGAAACACAGGAACCTAATACAGCTTGATAAATACTTACTTGGATCCTGGCATTTAGTCGTCCTTCTATAATATGGGTATATAGAAAACGATAACCTGAGTGGGTGTTATGAACATTACAGTCACAATATGATTCCAATTCCATACTGTCTTTTACTGTTTGTTTTTTTAATGAACATGAACATGACCATAACATAACTAACCTAAAATATTGTACTTGTTAAATTCATATCAGATGGAATATCGCAGGTACAATTTGAGTACCGCATGTTTATAGCAAAGCGCATGTATAATGTGAATCCAAACTGTTCCAGTGGAGAAATGAGATGGGGCAGAAATGATAGGAAAAAGGAGAGACTCATCACGACCCTCCACATGATGAGTGGCAAAATTATGAATGACTGAAGGTATATGGTTGTGAAATAAACCATAACGTTACTTGAACATTTATTACATTTGATTTTAATTTCTTAGTTGGTTTAATTTTAACATGTTGAATCCATACTTCTAACAGTATTTCTGCACTAGGGTACTTTTGTTCAAGTAAAAGTAAAACATCTGATCTCTCCTTCTTACACTGACAGTATCAAAATGGTGGAAGGAGAGATCAGATTTTCTGTCTGTTCAACTCAAAGCTACATGAAAGAAAAGCTTGAAGTAAGATTTCCAACAGAGCATATCCTATTCTATTCTATAACGCACCATCGGTCTATCTATGATAATATAATGATAATAAATTCTATTTATAACGCAGTTTACATTTGGATCAAATCCCAAAGTGCTACAAGATAGAGGCAGATAAAAGTATCAATTAAAAAATATATATATAATATAAAAATATTAGAAAAAAAGAAGAAAGCAGAAATCTTAAATAAAAGTTATAGGTTCTGCTAAAAAGGAAAGTTTTAAGTCCTTTTTAAAAGTCTCAGTTGTCTGTGGAGCCCTCAGATGGTCAGGGAGGGCATTTCACAGACGAGGGGCAGCAGAACAGAAGGACTGATCACCCATGGTGCTGAGCTTATTCCGGGGAAGGAGGAGGCGGTATGAGTGGGTAGAACGGAGGGGATCGTGTTGAGGTCAGTGGGGTGAGTAGTTCCTTTAGGTAGGGGGGAACATTGCCACTCCTCACTCCATTGAGTGAGGAGAAAGATCTTATATTCAATCCTGCTGGAGATGGGAAGCCAATGAAGTGAATGAAGAACGGGGGTGATGTGTTCGTGTTTACACACTCTAATCAGGATCCTTGCAGCACTGTTTTGAACATACTGAGACAAACGTGTGGACCAGCTTTTCAGCATCACTCAAGGTGAGTGAAGAACCGGTTTCAAAATATTTCTGAGATGGTGAAAGGAGATCTTGCAGATGTGTTTGATGTGGGATTCAAAAGTGAGTTGAGGGTTGAATCTTACGCCTAGGTTGGTGACTGATGGAGTGAGGGGAATGTCGTGACCAGAGAAGGTAATACTGGTTATGGAGGACGACTGGGTTCTGTTTTGGGGTGCCAATTAAAATGGCTTTGGTTTTGGAGGTGTGGATGAAGGTTGTAATGATGTTGATGATGACAATGGAGAAGCAGCAGAGGAACATGTGTCTGTTTGGGTGTCATCAGTGTAGCAATGGACTGAAGTTCATATTGACTGATGACATGGCCAAGGGGGCGCATGTAAAGTATGAAGAGAATGGGGCCAAGGACTGATCCCTGGGGGACCCCACAAGTGACGGTGTGTGTCTGGGACCTTGCACTTCAAAGGGTAATATATTCTGTTCTGTCGATGAAGTAGGATTGAAACCAGTTTAGGGCAGTGTCCGTGAGTCCAATGGTGTGATGTAGGCGGTGTAGGAGTATTCCATGGCCCACAGTGTGGAAGGCTGCAGTCAAAACAAGGAGAATCAGGAGGCAAGGTGAACCAGAATCTGCTGCCATCCGTAGGTCATTTGTGACTCTAAGCAGAGCTGTTGTATATCTATCTATCTATGATATCGATCTATGTATGTACTGCTTTTGGAAACTGGTTTAGATATCCTATTTCAGAATGTAAAATAGATCCACAATACTATTAAATATAAAAACACTGCCAGATTACGTCTAAGGATCTATTTTCCTTCAGTTTACTCAAAATTCAACAGGTTTTGGTCATATACTCCCACCTAGCGGAGATAGAAATGAACATCTATTAAAATCAATACCGAAGTGACATGATTACAGTTCTGTATTTGTTCCACCACAGTACTTACTTCCTTAAATATTATTATTTGAATAAAATGAATTTGTAAAATGTAATATTGTACTTGAATAATGTCCAATAGCCGTTATTTATTCATTTTAAAAGCATTATTTCATATCCATTTATCAAATTCAACCTAAAAATGTCAATGACATCGTGATTGTTCACACTTTTATTTCAAGTTTTTTATGCTTGTCCCAGTGTTTTGTTTTGTTTTCAGGAGACGATTAAAAAGCGTTACAGTTAAATCAAATTGACTTGGAGTAAAGGCATCAATCAGTTTTCCAGCATCATTTGGATTTAGGCTGTAAATGGTTGTACTCTGGTCATATTTTGATGACATAAAAATATAATTTGTTGACTTTGTAAGACTTAGATCTGAATACAATAATAATAATAATTGTATAGTAGTATAATAGTAATAGTAGAAGTAGTAGTATTAGTCAATTCATCAATTATTATTACAGGGAGTGTTGTTGCTCTCTTGAGATTATTACTGAATCCCCTCAAAAACTGACCAAGTAGTGGAAACTCATTTTGAAAACTTTCAAAATGGACACATTCAAAATGGACACATTAAAAGTTAAATGCATAAATGTTCTAATCAGCTGGTCAAATTGAGGTTTGTGGTCTCAATAGTTTAAGCGTTTGTTATACATATGTAACAAATGTGTAACTAAATATGAATATAAAGGGATGATTGAGCTGCAGGTTTATAAATCGTGCTGACCGATGTTTCGATCTTGTTTATTTTGTTTTCTGACTTAATATTGTGTAATTGTGGCTCAGTGAAGAAATAAAAATATCAGCAGGATTTTGAAATATCTGTTCAACCGCAGAGATTTTTAAAGTTAAACTGCACTTGTACACTAAGTTTCATTTGTCTGAATAGAAATTTTAGTAACTAAGTTTGTGCCTTCAGTAGCTTTAAATATTTATCATCAAACATCAGGTTTTTTTTTTTGCAAACCTAAGTAGGCTCCACATGTTCATGGATGTTGAGTAATTGGACTCACTTAACAGAAAATTTGAACCAACTTTGTTTATTTAACAGAAAT